>JAJAGP010003063.1:0-86283 GCA_025084515.1 Ancistrus triradiatus
CGTCTCGGACTCCTTGGGGGGGGGGCTCTGTCTCGCTCGCTGGCCACCACGCCAGCGTCACCTACTCACGTCACGATCACACGCACCTGTTCCTCATTTCCCTCATCACACCTACACTCCATTTAAGCCGCACTCACCTCACCGTCACCGCAGATTATTGTATGTTATGTCACTAACGCTGTCCCTACCGGTCGTGCCTCTACACACCGTCCCTCGTCTCGCGTTCCTACGCACTCCGTCCGTCCGTCCGCATTCCTCACACTCCCAGGTTTGTCACGCTTTTGTTTCATGCCCGTTTTCGGCTCCGGCCTCGTTTCTGTTGTCCACCCGTTTTCATTTCTCGCCTGTTCAGTTCGCTGTGTTTGCCTTTGTTGTTCTTTATTAATAAATCCCCCCTTTACTTTTGAACCTGCGTTTGTCTCCTCGTTCCTATCGCCTCACGGCGTTACAATGATCCGTTTATGAAGTTATAAGGCCTGCTTGGACGGTTTATGGGGAGTTAAATTAATGGCTTAATTATTTCGCATGTTATCATTTTCCATCCTCACGGTTTATACGAGCCACGTACAGACAGAATTAAGACTGTGAAAAGTTTCACAAATCAGCCTGGTCACTTTACTGCAGGTGTCAGGAATCTAAGTGGTCACCTTTAGAAGTTATAAACTTTTGAAAATAAAGTCCTAAAATGTAATGACGAATGATTTCACTTTCGATGATGACAACATCTGAATTCAAAAATCAGGACGAGCCAAATGTAGCATTAATCACAGTTTAGAGTGACTTTGTCACGGAATGCAAGACGAAAAAAGCTCCGAATCGCTAAGCGCAAGCCAACTTTACCGCAGTTGGCCTTTTGGCTTCCCGCTCTTTTTTATAGTTGCAAAGTCTTTTTTTCTTTACAGGTTCACTGCTCATTCTGACAGCATAAGGCTCCGCCCACAGCGCGCACACACAGACACACACACACACACACACACACACACACTGCTCTGTCACTAACGTAGCTACTACACCCGGGGATTTGTATCAGTCTTGGCGCGTTATTGGCCAATGAGGCTGTGATTGGAGTCCGGGACTGGAGCTGTCCCGGCCGGGACAAATAAAAATTGCCCATAAATCGGGATGTCCCAGACAATACGGGACGGTTGGCAACCCTAGTCTCGACTCTGATTCAAGCATGACTTGTACTAGTACAGTTAACTTTTCTCTGTGCACATATGGGCTTTTGTTTTCAATAAATAAAACATTTTTTATTGGTGGTTTTTAAGAAGAGGTTTTGGTAATCATGTCACTAAAGTATTATGTAAGAAAAAACTGTAACAGTTTATCTTATTTTTTGATATAGTCAAAATAATATATAGCTCAGGTAAATGAGGCTAGCAGGACATACACAGCAAATACAAGCCAAAACTTGTGATGTTCACAAGAGATGAAGTTGATAAAAAAGATCTAACACCACAGTAGTAGTTTGTTGTTTGTTGTTTTCCATATTTTTGTCAATAACGAAAACAGAGATAGAGGTAGAGAATAACTATCAGGGAGTCTTTATAAATATATGCAGGTGTGTGTATATCGTTTGTACAGACATGTAAATAGATTGCATGTATATTAGGAAAGAAATACATGTGTTTGTAAAACAGAGATAGAGACAGAAAATAGCTTTACCAAAGAAAAAAGTACACAATTACTGTCGTTAATCATTTTCTAATTGCCGATGCTACACACACCACACAAAGTACACACATTTACACCTTGGAAACACATTTACATCTGCGATGCGAAATACTTTACAACTTTTTGAATGGCTCTAGTCCTATTGTTATGAATTAGAATAAAAGCAGACACACAGACGAGTGCGGATCATTATTTTTTTCTGCTATCCTGTTTGGATCACACGCAAGCGCAATGGCACACAAGAGGACCTACACTCCGTTGCAAGCGCTGGAATTACTGAACGCTATGGATGACTGCGAGTCCGACGGAGGAGAGGAACTAACTTTTGATCAAACAGATGATTCTGACACTGAGTTGAGCTTTGAAAATGTCGGCAGATGAGGAGAAGCAGTGCAAGCCAGCCCAGAAGAAGGAAAACGTTTTGAAGGAGGAGAACAGACACCTGCACCAACCGTGAGAGCAAAGCATGGGGCGGTTTTGGGAGGACCGGCAGGTGCTGAAGCGCCTTCAGCCAGGCAGAAACGCATTCGCAAAGGATTTACGTTACGTGAGAGAGCAGGGCCTACGGATTATGCCAAGGTAAGTCATTTGTTTTGTGTTTCCTTCTGTGTTTAAAAATATTTATTTATTTTATATTTTGTGTTTTTCCAGTGTGGTGTGTATTTGCCTTTTCTAAGGTTTTTATTCTATGAGTATTATTTTAACATTAAATCCAATTTTTCATCACATGTAAAAATATTAAAGCAAAGCACGCTGACAGTGTATGCTCCCAAGAGGAACAAGTTGGCCTGTGTTCTCAGCACTATGCACCAACACGTACTATTGGAGATGAGCGCAAACGCAAACCAAACACTATTACAGATTACAACTCCATGAAGGTATGTACTGTATGTGCATAATGTTGCAGCACTCACTTCATGTATTTATAGTATACATGTCAGATGGCGCGTGCGTATACGGTGCAGGCTGGCACACGCAGGTGGCCCGTTGCCGTATTCTACAACCTGCTTGACCTGGCAGCGATCTACGCACACGTGTTGTACAAGGCATGCACCGGGTCCACCGAGAGCAGGAGAGACTTTATACATGGCCTTGCAGAGGAACTTCGGCAGCGTTCGGCAGCGTTCGGAAACGTCCCGCACCTGCTCCTGGAAAGAAGACGTCAGGTGCTGATGCTGTGCAACAGAAACCGCAGCACAAAACAGTGTGGAGTTTGCAACAAGTACACCTGTCCCAAATGTAGAAGTGAGAGCAACTGAGTGTGTAATAAATCTTGCTGTCAATTCCCGTATGTGTCTTGCCATTGTGCATTTTATGCTGTCTGTTTACTACATAAAATAAACTCTACATGAATGTTTCGTTGAGATTATTCTACATACTTAAAGGTCAAATAATAAAATAATGACAATGTCTTTAATTTAAATAGCAGCACCTTTCACAGAGCAGCAGTTCAAAGTAAGGACATAAAATGGCGCCCATAAAATAAATAAAAGAATAAAAGGCAAAACCAAATTAAGGGCTTTTAAGAAACATAATTTAAAGAACCCAACAATGGGGTAATAACATTATCTTATAAGGTACTTGAAATTAAGGCTATGTCCACACGTACACGGGTATTTTCTAAAACGGGGGTTTTCAAATTCGTTTATAAAAAACATCGCGTCCACACAAGCACTGTTTAAACAAAAAACTTCGTCCACATGAAAACACAAAAACGCACAAAGTCGCTGTCAAGAGCAGTGCCAAACCAGCAGTCCTATATGCCGGCGAAGCAGCTCACTCAGCGACAACAGCAACGTCCTTTCTTCTTCTTTCGTCCTTTCTTCAACAACCACTTCGTTTTGAAAGCTGTCCCACCAAAGAGAGGTCCGATATATAATGTATATATATATATATATATTTTTTTTTAGATTAGCTGCTGTGTGAAAGGTGCTGCTATTTAAATTAAAGACGATTGTCATTATTTTATATTTTATTATTATCTTTAAGTATGTAGAATAACGAAACATTCCTGTAGAGTTTATTTTATGTAGTAAACAGACAGCATGAGATGCACATAAACGCATTTCTCAGCAATAGACCTGCCGAACGTTTCAAAACGAGAAAACAAAGCGCGTCGCGGTAGAACTAAAGCACTTCGGCGTAGTTTACGTACTCTGCGCACAACGCGCACGGAGTGCGCGTGAACAAGAACCTAAACGGAGATAATGCGCCCTCCGTGGTCACAAAATACGGTGGTCTCAGAATACGGTGTAACACCGGTCGCAACTGTGAGCGCATAGTTTATGGATGAAAGCGAAGGTGTTGTGGTTCCTTCTTTCTTACATAGTATTTGGTTTGGACAAGTAATGAATGCATATATTTGTAAACAGAGATACTGACTGAGAATAACTTCACCAGAGAGAGAAGAACACAATTACTGGCATTCAGTTCGCAAATGACGAGAAAGTAACGTCCCGTGCGGACAGCGTCAGGTGCAGACGCGCTGCTACAGAAACCACAGCACCACACAGTGTGGAGTTTGCAACAAATACAATTCCTGCAAATATACTAGGTGTCTGAGAAGTGCTAGATGCAAAGCTACAAGTACATATATGTATATATTATACCCATAATTTAGTTAATATACCTTACATAATATACAAAAAAATATTACAACATTTATTTGTTAATGAAAATAGATTATTAATTATTAATGAACCACTTTAATATAGAAAATGGTTTTATTCTCTGCACACTTAAGAATTATGAAAACTGAAAAAAAAAGGCAAAGACACACACACCTGGCTGAAGAGTTAAAGTTAACCTCCTTCAACAAAAGGATAATATATAATTTCCCTTCTTAACAACAACAACAACAACAAAAACAATCTGGAAGTATTTTGACTTTTTAAAATTCTTTTTTTTTTTTCCAAAAAGCTGTGTTCAGTAAGTGTAAATGTGAATGTATTTAAGTTTACCACAAGATTTCACTGAACTGATGTTTTCGATAAAACCCAAACAGAGTTTTTCTTAGTTTTGAAACAAACATTTTGAAATACGTTATCCCATTTTGTTACACTGTAAAATAAGATTTGTGTTATTCAACCTATTAATGGAAAGTTAACAGAATAATAATCTGTGTTTTACATTCATTGTTTATTCAGAATTTTAATTCAGCCATTTTTTTTATAATATAAGGTTAAATTATGGTTATATAAGTGTGAGGGTTTATTTTTGGCCCCTGAACACTTTCTCTTAATAAAATGATAAAATGATCTTCTTATATGGTTTTAAAGCTATTATAGATTTCTGCTTCAAGTTTAAAAAATAACCCAAGCATTTAATCTAGGATAAAGGGACGATTGGATTAGTAAATCCTGATCAAAATCTCCAGGATCCAAAGACATGTTATCCTATTTGAAAAAAACAATGATTTCCATGATGAAAAACCATGATGGCTGAGTTCTGCTGCAGTTACACGGCGCTGCTCTTATCCTGCTCATTTAATCCGGACCTGAGCTGTAGAGCTCAGTAAATGAATCAGTATCAGTAGCTGCAGAAGAATGACCTGAGTGAATCATTTACCCATTTGACTCGTTTGTAGTGAGTCAGTGTTTAAATGCATAAATCTTAAGCTTGGTTTAGTTTGTGGGAATGTCTGAAGGCTCTGAGCTCATATGGTGTGTTCACTTATGCCAACGAAGCCATGAGTCATGACTCAGTGAATCAGTGAATCATTCTGTGCTGTACTGAATCTTCAGGTACTTTAGACTTACAGTTTCAGTTGTTGTAATAATAATATCTGTACTAATCAGGGGTGTGTTCATATATAGATGATGTGTGTGTGTGTGTGTGTGTGTGTGTGTGTGTGTGTGTGTGTGTGTGTGTGTGTGTGTGATGTTACCGTGGTTGATTCTCTCTCTCCACTTGCTCTTGTTCTCCTCTGTGTTTCTCATCCACATGGACCTGAAACTCACCAGCTCTGCTACACTCCACTGTAACGCCCTACACACACACACCCACACACACACAGGGAGGCTGGTGAGGGGCTGAATCTGTGTGTGTGTGTGTGTGTGTGTGTGTGTGTAAGACCTGTATCTGCGTCCAGACTGGTTCTGGTTCTGGTCCTGATGGTGCTGGATCAGAGGAACCATGATCCTCTCTGTTACATCCGATAATAAGTGGAAGGTTGGGTCCACGATGAAATCTATAAAACCTGCAATCTCACACACACACAGACACAGACACAGACACACACACACGCAGGATCACCTTTTACACACTTTAAACCTTTAAAGTGGCAACTTCTCAAACAAAACCCGGAGCTACTAGTAGGAAGTCAGAGCAGGTTAAGCAGAGTATAAATTTTAATTTTAAACATCCTAAACGTGTTCAAGACAATAACAGACTGTAACACAGCTCCTACTTAAACATGTAGGTAACGCAAAGTAAATCAATATTAAGGAAAATAAAGTTAAACCTTTTTAAATTTGACCAGCTGTTTATGGAGCAAAGTCTGGAATTATAAGACAGGTTTTTATTTCTTATTATAACTTGCTCTAATTTTGAAGGTCTTGGTTGGTAAAGTGAGCAGATGCTGATCGGACGGTCGCTAAACGGAACATACACTCCAACATCTAATCATGGAGCTGGGAGTGCGAGGTGTGTTACCGAGGTTCTCTCTCTCTTGTTCTCTACTTTTTAAATGGTTTGTTTAATAAAGCTTCTTCTCTGTCTCCACACTGACTCTCTGAGAATTAACTCTGGGAAAAAGTTCCCATTTATCCCACTGGGTCAGGGGGCTTAAGGTGCCTAACCCAGATAGCACTGTTTTCCTCCCTCTTTTCCTCCCTCAGACACAGGTAGTCGTGTCAGAGTGGTGTTCAACTTTTGTGATAATTTACCTGGAAAAGTGGCAACCATGTCTGATTCTGCTAGCCACTTCTAGGACAGCTTTACGTTTTTATTGGTTACGTCTGTGTGCATATCCCAAATGAGAAATCTTATTACTGAGATCAAATCCACCTTTATCAGATTTCTTAATCTTTTTTATAGACCTTAATAGCATCGCCGCCTCACAGCGAGAAGGTCCTGGGTTCAATCCCAGGGTGGAGCGGCCTGGGTCCTTTCTGTGTGGAGTCTGCATGTGTCCCCGTGTCTGTGTGGGTTTACTCCGAGCACTCCGGTTTCCTCCCACAGTCCAAAGACATGCAAATTAGGTTGATTGAGGTTATACTAAATTGGCCTGGTTTGAGTGTGGTCTCTGGCGACAGACGGAGCAACACGTCGGCTGGAGTATTCTCGGTCGCATCGAAATGGCAGTGGGCGGACCCCGCATTCGGCAGGACAGGTGCCAGGAAAATTATCATTTATAGGAATTAATCTGATCTAAGTATGCTGTTTACATAAAGACTTCAATAATCAGATTATAGTCAGATTGCTAAAGGCGTTTAGTGATCTGTTCCTGTACTAACAGGGTCCTGGTTAAATGGTGTATTTAGTGTGTTTGTGTGAGGCTGAATTTAAAGCTCTGGTGTTTGTGTCTCTGAGTAATGAGGTGTGTGTAAGTACTGTAGGTGTTTAGAATCAGTGCTGTATCTGACCGATCTGAGCCTGAGGGAGTGAGGCGGTCTGTCGATCACACAGCGGAGAGATACTTAATCCCAGCTCTGCCTCTTTATCACCCTGTAACACACACACACACACACACACACACACACACCCACACACACACACACACACACACACACGCGCACACACACACACACACACACACGCACACACGCGCACACGCGCACACACACACACACACACAGAACAATACTTAAAGTTTAACACCATGTATACTTAGACGAGGTCTGAAATCAGTGATTTAAGTTCGGGTTAGATCAATGTGTTCCATCAGTTCTGATTGACTTTCCGATTGATACTCTTAATTTGTGTAATTGCTCTGTGTGTGTGTGTGCGCGTCGCCGGTAAGGTGACCAGATGTCCCGCTTTGTGCGGTACAGTCATGCATTTTCATTATTTTTCACACGCCCCGCAAATTGAAACGTTGTCCCACATTGTTGTTGACAGTCAGACTCCGGTTTTGAAATGCGTGTTTTATAGTCTGGCATTTACCAGACGGCCGCGAGGACAGAGCAGTGAGGGCTGTCACCGGGGGCGCCGCGGGGCGGGATGTGTGATCATGTCCGTCTAGTGTGAACGCTGACACAGGCTGGGCCCGCCCACCTAACCCTAACCCTAACCCTAACCCTAACTCTAACCCAGAACAGCATTGGCGTGCAACACGAGACGAGATATGGAGGCAAGGGAGGAAAGCACGACCCGTACAGCTAAAAATGCAGCTACAACATAGACTGGGAAACTATCTACCTCTGGGTGAAACCATTGAGTTTGGTAAAGTTTTGTTTGATGTTTGCTCCATTTCACACGGAGGTGAATACGACATGAAACGACACAGACAATGCGAGACTCAGAAAACGTGTTGCTTAAAAGTCTATGCCTACGTTTCTGCTAAAATCCAAACAAGATTGAAACGAAGACAAGGTAACTGCAGCTGAACTAACTAGTGTTTAGCACACAGTGAAACATTCCCTATCATACAGGTCAGAAGACTGTGGCAATAAGCTAGCATCGACCATGTTTCCAGACTGTTAGATTGCAAAGAAAATGTCATGTGGTCATACAAAGGCAGCATTCACACTTACAGATGTGCTTGCATCTGCCCCTGTGGAGTTGTTCAAGAGAATTAAAAATGCCAGTGGTTCAAGAACTCACAAGTGATTAAGTCCATACGCCATTTTTTTCAGTGGCTTCAGATGCATCCAATCATGGAAATACAAAACTCTTCTCACTGTCTTTGAGATATTGGACACCAGAGCTGGGTTTGAAAAGCAAGATCCTTGACTTTTATGAAGATAGCCATGAGTCCAGATTACAAGAAAGCTAGAGGAAAATGGCCTGCAACTGGACATGATTTCAGCTTACACTGCTGATAATGCTAATGTAAACTATGAGAAAAACAATTCTGTTTTCCAAAAGCTAAAGGC
Source organism: Ancistrus triradiatus (assembly GCA_025084515.1). Taxonomy (NCBI): domain Eukaryota; kingdom Metazoa; phylum Chordata; class Actinopteri; order Siluriformes; family Loricariidae; genus Ancistrus; species Ancistrus triradiatus. The sequence goes on from JAJAGP010003063.1 coordinate 8,712, forward strand.
AGACAACAGTGGCATCATCAAAGCAAACTGTATGGCCCACATAGTACACAACTGTGCAAAGCATGCTGGAGACATGCTGAACATTGACATTGACTCTGTAGTGAGCAAAATATTCAGTCACTTTTCAGTGTCTGCACAGCGCAACTGTATGAAGAGTACTGCATGACTCTGCCACGCCAGCAGGAAATTGTGGAGAGAAGAGCTCCTGTTGTGGAGAACTGGGCAATCTTGCTTAAAAGCACAACGACAGACTGCTGTTGCATCCTTTCTCTTCAGCATCCATTTACATTTACAGCATTTAGCAGACGCCCTTATCCAGAGCGACTTACAATTGGTACAGTCTTACAATCCAAGCAATTGTGGGTTAAGGGTCTTTCTCAAGGACCCAACAGTGGCAGCTTGGCAGAGGTGGAATTTGAACCCTGGACCTGGACCTTTTGGTCCATAGTCCATTACCTTAACCGCTAGGCTACCACAGTCTATACAAATCACCATCCCCATCACCAGTGGTTCTGTAGAGAGAGTGTTTTCCCTCATAACTGCAGCCTGGACTGTCCAGAGGAACCGTTGCTCTGTGGAGCTTATCAAGAGTGAAATTCAAGTCAAGACCAACTTTGAATACAGTTGTAAGGAATTCTACAGCTTTGCACTTAAGCAGAAGGCCTTATTAGAAGCTGCACGCTCAAGAAAAAAGTATAAAGCCAAGAGGAACATCTAAGGCGAGATTAACATGTCTAAGATATAAATTAGAATACTGTGAGCACTTAGCCGGTGTGGTGCAAGATTTTAAGACAGTGCTCTATTCTTATGCTTCACTGCCAGGTGCCTTCTCTGGTTCTAAAAGTGCATTGTCTGTGTGGGCCCAGCCTGCCAGCAGTTGTTGGTGTGATGGAGAAAACTTGAAGACTTTTGATGGACAGAACCTGAAAAAAAATCAGCCAGGTGTTCTCCTTGGTGTTGAAAGAGCATTGATTGTGTTACTATGATGGACAAAACTGAACAAAAAAGGTTTCCTCCTGACCAGTTTTCTCCTGACCATAGTTGCCACTGTCCACTAAAATACAGATCATTTTCAAATGCATTTATTTTTTACTTTTTTGTTCAGATAATCAGCTTATGTACTACATGTAGCCTAATCCAGTACATGGTCTACTGGAACATGTGGTTCAGTATATTGTTCTACTAGAAAAAAGCACTTTTATGTGGTGGTTGGAGTTGTTCTGTTGCTCTCTGTTGTTAGAGAAAATACAGGAAATCCATACCCTTTTTAAAACACAATACATGAAAGAACAATTGTAGCCCTGACTGTCTGTTCCATTTAATTGTAGAAAGTCGGGTGTTTTTATTTGCGAAATAGTGTGAAAGCTCCATATATATATATACAACAATCAGTCGTACACTGCACAGATCTGGCCTTTAGGAAGAGTGGCAAGAAAGAAAAAGCTATTTCTCAAAGAATATCCATAAAAAAGTCTCGTTTAAAGTTTGCCACAAGCCACCTGGGAGACACACCAAACATGTGGAAGAAGGTGCTCTGGTTCAGATGAAACGGCAAAATCGAGAACTCTTTGGCCACAATGCAAAACGTTTATGTTTGGCGTAAAGGCAACACAAGCTCATCACCCTGAACACACCATCCCCACTGTCAAACATGGTGGTGGCAGCATCGTGGTTTAGGTCTGCTAAGGGGCAGAATATAGAGATGTTTAATTTTGTTTTAAGTTCCTTTAGACTACCTTTGATGCATTGGTGTCTCACATGGGGGGTCTCACACAAACATTGTCTTTGTCCCACATCTGCTGAATTGGAATCTGTTCACCCAAGGTGTGTGTGTGTGTGTGTGTGTGTGTGTGTGTGTGTGTGTGTGTGTGTGTGTGGTGTGGACCTGAGTGAAGAACTCCGTCCATCTGAGCTTGAGTCCAGCAAGAGTGTAAACACCACGGTTTAGCTGGGTGACTGATATCAGCTGCATGTAGCAACAGAGACAGAGCTCTGGCTTTGTCGATGCTGACACACACACACACACACACACACACACACACACACACACACACACACACACACACACACACACACACAGAAACAGGATTGCACGTCACTGCTACTTGTTGCCAAGGTGAATTAGTCTAAATTAAAGAACAGCTAAGTGCCGGTTGACATCCAGCAAATCAATGTTTGTTTTAATTTCTGTGCTAAAATCAGGCTGACCAATCAGAGCTCAGTCGCCGGGCAGAACAGCTCATCGAGAGCTTGTAGGGCGAGCAACAGGCTGCCTCTAAAAACATGGATATTAAAGAAAAGATCTGGTGGAATAGAACTGAAAGGCTGGAGAATGATGGAGATAGAGCTCACAGGGACTGTTTTTTAAGTTGACGATGTGAAAAATACACGGCAAAATCTCCAGCACATTAAGAGAAGGAAAATTAATGAATGTCCAGTGTCCATTTCGGTCAGTGAGCTGTTCACAAAACGTAATGTGGACATTAAACGGCGCGCACCTGTACATATTAGGGTTTATGAGTGTATACGATAGTGTGTGTGACTGCAGTCAGAAGCAGTAATAATTATTAATTAATTAGTGTTGTTGAGTTAATGAGTCTGTACCTGTCCTGCTGCTTTAGGCTGCACTTCATGGCTTTAACCTGCAGAACGTGGGAGGACATGTCTGTTCCCAACACCATCTCTACCACCAGAGAGCGGAGATCACTGCCCGCACGCACGCACGCACGCACACACACACACACACACACACAGTGTTCATCTAATAAATCAATAACTGATCAATGATTATTAACACACACACACAATCCCTTAGCTTACGATTCATATATGTGTGTGCGCGCGCGTGTGTGTGCGTGTGTGTGTGTGTGTGTGTGTGTGTGTGTGTTCATACAGCCACTCCTGGCGTGTGAGGTTGATGAAGATGTTCATATGTTCATCCTGTAGCAGTTTAAATGCAGAGCTGACATGGTGATTCTCCTGCACCGACCGGTCATTATAGATCATCGCCAGATCAGATCTACACACACACACACACACACACACAGTCATATACACATGAATGTATGCGCACACACACACACATCATCACATACAACAACACATAGTTTCTGTCCCTGTTCATGGTCCAGTTTCGGTCCTTTTGGCTTCCCTGTTCTTGTGTCTATGGTAGTTAATTATTTACCTGTTGCTTGTTAAACCCTGTAGTGTAATGAAAATCTGGTGTGTGTGTGTGTGTGTGTGTGTGTGTGTGTGTGTGTGTGTGTGTGTGTGTGTATGACATACCGTGTGTTTATATGGAAGTTGTTGGTGTTTCCTGTGTGTTCATAATCATGAATGGCGGCAGCAAACAGTGATGCTAACACCTCCAAATCTGTCAGCCAATGCTACACACACACAATACATAACATTTTACATTATTTAGCAGAAGTGCTTTGTATTCTTTTTAGTAACATTATCTTATATTAGTAAAAATAAGCAGTAACCCAAAAACTACAATTTACTTTGACTTTTATTTCATTACAGACAGTTTGAACCCAAGATATTTCATGTTTCTTTTTTAATAAACATCCATTCCTGCGTTTAAGGCCAGCAACACCTTCCAAAAAAGAAGGGACACTAAAGCATCTACTCCTTTACCACCGAGGATCCTGAGTGATTTAGTGTTCCAGGTTATTTTGTTCTGTTCTTCTGGACATGGTTATAACATAAGGCTTCTTTTTAGCACAGTAACGTTTTAAGTGGTATCTGTGAATGTAACTCTGTATTGTAGAGCTTGATAAAGGTTTATAAAGTAAATCCCTTGCCAATCCCTTGCCCATGTGGTTCTATCAGCTATTGATGAATGACGGTTCTTGATGCAGTGCCGTCTGAGGGAGCGGAGATCACCCCTCTTCAGTTTAGGCTTTTTAGGAAATTCCTCCAGATTCCTTGAATGGTTTAATGATATTATGCTCTGTAGAGGGAGGAATATATACATCCCTTCCAGTCTTTTTTTGAGGAACATTGTTTTTAAACATTTCAATCATTTTCTTACACATTTGTTGATAAACTGGAGATCCTCTGATCATCTTTACTCTTCAAATCCTTTCCTGGATGCTGCTTTTGGACCAAATCATGATTATAATCACCTGTGAGATCATAGCATTATTTAGTTTTTATCTCATCATTAGCCCTAACTTTCCCCCATCCCAACGTTTTTTGGAATGTGTTGCAGGGCTGAAATGAATGGAATGAATGTTTATTAATAAATGAATTAACGTGAGTGTGTATACCAGCAGGCCGGTGCGCAGTAGCAGGCAGTGCAGGGTTTGTGTAACATCGGCTGCGTGTGTGTGAGTGTGAAAAGTGTTAGTGTGTTTGCTGTAACCGTGCTCCAGCTCACACAAGAATGACATCAGGCATGAGATTGGAACCTGAAACACACAGTAATGGATCACAGCGCTGGATTACCAGCAGTACAATGGAAAAAGTTTGTGAACCCTATAGTGGGTTTTTTTAGATCTAAAACCTTGAATCTGCTGCTGAGTTCGTGTCGGACAATCAGCTCTATAAACAGAGTTTTTAAGGCGTGGCCAGAGCTGCAGCTGTCCATCACAAATACGTCAAAAGTCCACCGGTCAAGATCCTACACACACACACACAGTATAATTCAGAGTAGAACAGAGTGTGTATGACAGGTGATGGTACAGGTACTAAGGTTTATTCTGAATTTTACCCGTAAGCAGTTCAGAACCTCAGCAGGCTGGTCAGGCATGGCTGCAGAGTACGCCTTGCGGAACATCCTGCACACACACACACACACACACACACACACACACACCCAGCATGTCGTTTACTGTTACACTGTTCTTAAATAATTACTTCCACTAGCACAACTAATTCTGTTTTTTTTTTTCACATTTAGGATAATATACAATATAAGAGCAAGACACATTTTTAGTTTGTATTTACCATTATTTACATTATTTAGTTTAATCTGATTATTTAGTTTTCATGAATGAAGTTAAGAAAAAACACACATTTATAGAAGACTTTCTTTCTTAAGAGACTTTCATGAATCCGGCCAGAGGGACCAGATTCATGAAAGGTTTCTTAAGAGATACCTTGAGAAGGTTCTTAAGACAAACATTAAGTTCATAAGAATGTTCTTAAATACAATTCTCGAAAAAAGATGAACAAGATGTTTGTTGTTTTCTTCGCACCACCAACTGGTAAATTTAGGTTTAGCTCACCGCTCGACGAATATCCCAGCCTGCACTGCGTGTACAATGCTGCGGAACCTGGGCTTCTCCTCTGGCCGCCGGCTCATGGGCCGAACCCTCTGGGTGAAGGTGGATGCCAGCCAATCACGGACCTCCAGAGGGATGACATCACAGCGGAGCTGCAGGTCATCATCTGCATCGAGGGTCGAGCTGAAAACACATACACACACACACTCATTTTTGTTTGCTTTAAAATGTGTTCCTACATTACCCATAATTCCATTGGGCTACCCTCTGATGCATCAGCTGTGTGATAGAGCTTTAGAGCTTTAGATCTTAAACTGTCTTACTTTGTTCCATCGGTGTACAGAGCCTCCAGTAACGACGCTGTAAACTCCAAATTCTTCTTCAGCTCCTCATAATCCACATCATTCTCCTCCAGCTGCTTCACCATCCGCTTCAACCTGAAACACACACACACACACACACACACACACACACACCAGAATATCATGATACCCTATAGGACTAAACCATTACCAGGATCTGTAGCTCACATTTTATCTTTAATTCATAAGTTAAATCTAAATTTATATGATAAATCACAGTGCTGTTTCACAGTGTTTCACTCAATAAACCTATGGACTGTATTAACATTACAAGTAATGTAGAGATGGTTTAAAGTATAGGATGATGTATGTAGCTTCTGTTGGGGTCTATAGGGGTCCATGGGGGGTCCTGGGTTTAGGCTTCTGAACTTTGTTATTGATTACCTTTACAGCTTCGCTCTATAGTGGTTCTGCTGACAGACAGATGGTTATGTGATATGCCCTGTGTGTTCTTCAGGTCAAAATCAATATGTTTTATACAGTTCTGTTTATTATTTACAGCCCAGCAGGTTTTACATTAAAGATTTAAAAGAAAGTTAAACAAAGATTAGAGTGTTTATATAGTATATTTAGTGTATATCTCATATAAATAACGTACAATTTTAATCTTGTTTCTTACCTTCTAATGGGAGAGTGCAGGAGCAGCTTTCTCACGCTTACAAACCCAGCCATTGCACCAAACACACACACACACACACACACACACACACACACACACACACACTGAAAAGGGTATGGTCAGACTGGGAGAGGCTCCAGAAATGTGAGCAGAGAGAAAAGCTTTCCGTCTTCTGAATTTTTGAGTCACACACACACACACACACGCACACAAACACACACTTGCAACTGCGTATGCTGAATTTGTATATTTGTATGTAATCATTTTGCTGTATGACTTTTATGCTGATCTGATATGATTGCAGACCTTATTTATAAATATGGAGTGACGTGGGAAAAAATCGGCACACTGTCCGACCCACTCCCACGCTCTCTGTCTCACACACACACACACACACACACACACACACACACACACACACACACACACACACACACACACACACACACAAAGATCTCTGCTTTCGTAGCAATTAATGTGAAATGAACCATTCCACCAAATCTGTGGCATTTCTGTCCCCAGAACATTACATGTTTAGATAATTATATATAATTATATATTAAATATAATTAACTCTTAAAAAAACATTTTATCATCTCTAGATACCAAAAATATTGGGACGCAAACTCACATACGGACGAAAGTATTAGGACGTAAACTATTCCAGAAAAATATATTATTAAGCAGTGTCCTCCACTGTGATACAAGTACAAATTTAAGGTAAAATTTAAAACGTTACTAAAATCTACCTACAGCCCTGTTTATAAACTGAAAATAGTATTTGTTAGAGGTCCCTGGTCTGTAATATTACAGTTTACAATGAAATATAACGATTAAAACCTTCAGAAATCTTTTTATTCAGCATTGTTGTGTCTCTCCATATCCCATCCCAAATATTTTACTTTAAAATACATATTTTATTCACTGTTACCCTAACATATTCCCACTACTGCTATATAAATAAATTTGCCATTTGCCTATGGTGCTTTTGGGACTCTGCCCACTATGGGTGTGGTCATTCAGGGAGCTCTGCCTCCTTCTGTTACTCTAAGTTGTGTAATGTGAGTAATTAAGATAAAGCCTAAACACTGAGTAACGAGGTGTGTGTGCGTGTGTGTGTGTATTTGGTATGGTACGTACAGTGTAACGGCGTTCCTCCAAGTGCCGGGACTGATGTTTGAGTTGAGAGATTTTCCATGTTGGGGCGTCATGGTGTCTCCTCCCTGATGACCTTCACCTCTTCTGGTCACACACTTTTATTTTCCATCCACCATTGTCATCTAGGGTCTCCGGAGAGGAAATACACACACACACACACACACACACACACACACACACACACACACACAGTAGAGAGAGTTATATATCTCACAGGTATATATGTCATAACATGTAAATTATCATGTATATAACAAACCATCTCTAATTAAAATACTTTGTCCTTTAGAAATGTGAAATCATCCGTAGTTGATCTTTAAAGTTGTAAAAATTAGTATAAGTGTCTAAAATGGCTGCAGTAAAAACTATAAAATGATATGAGAATGGTTCTTTTTGTCAGATCTATCTAGAACTGTAGTTTGTAATAGATTATTTACAGATAAATGTAGAATCTCATATCTTACGATGTGATGATGTCTCTCCCAGTCGAGCCTGTAGTGGTGTTGTGCTGTTCGCTGAACTTTTCATCGTTCTCTTCTACACCTCTCCATCCCGCTGTCCCTCCTCCATTCTGCCCTCTCACACCTTCTTATTATCGTCATCCCTGTCTCCGGTGTAAAAAGATCATGGGAAATATCAGGAGTGCTGAATCCACTTTAGAGACTCAGAGACTGGAACATGAGCTGCCACAACGACTAAACCTCACTACACTAATTATACTTAAACACTGAGCTGGGTTAGGGCAGGGTGATATAATGATTTCAGATCAGGAATGATTAAAAAGTCTCTACGATCTGTATTAACAAGAAGATCAGAAGAACCGTCATACTAACATTTTGTAGTTCCTTCTTAAAATGTAAAATTCATCATCAGTTACACGGAATTCGATTGGATTTTATACAATGGACGTGATGCAAAATATAATCAGGAATATAATAAATATAATAAGGTAAGATTCGAACATCTGGGTTAAAAAAACAAACCCATACAACCACCTCAAAAGAAAGTGCCACAAAACCACACAAAAAGCAAGATAGTTCAGAACCACACCTGAACGAGCCTCTGATTCCTGACAAAATGTCTCACAAGAGTTTTAACGAGACTAGTACAAAAATCCTCGCTACTATTATATTTACCAAGGGACAGATATTTTCTAACATCACAATTCCTCTGATTTACAAAATACAGAGACATGATTGAATCTTAACATAATAACATCTGCTTTTTACACTACTAGTAATTTATGGCGTAGCTGCACTTCAGAACCAGATTAGATTTATTATTATTATTATTATTATTATTATTATTATTATTATTATTATAGAACATGGTGCTGATATTTACTTTATGAAACGGTTTACATTTTGCTGAAGTGACTTTATTTAAAGTTGTTTAAAAAGCTTCTACTAACCTAAGTACTGTTATTTCTGTTCTTTTGTGATTTTTTTATGGATTTGATTACAGTGTTCATTTAAAAAACTAAAAGGAAACACAAAAAATTTTCATGATAATATTGTGGTTTGTGATCCAGTATTAAAAAAAATCACAATATAAATTACAGATCACCCACCACTAATTTATATAACAAACTGAATTAATAACCTTCCCCTTACTGAAAATGTGAACCATAAATGATCTATTAATAATATTTATGTTTTATATTGATGTATCTACCTATCTTGTCAAATGTAATTGAAAAATAATATTTAACCTCTTGAGACCTCCTAACCTTCCTGATTTTTTATGGATCCAGGAGGTATCCTTGAAAACAGGAGGTATTTTTGTTTTTGTGAAATGCTCAAAAGTGTCTACAAATGTGGACTGAGTTAAAGCAGGATTAAGTATGAGGTGTAACAAACCCAAAACGTCATGTTCTCATGTGGGGACGTGAGGTCTCAGGGAGGTTAACTCTGGTGTGCATCAGCTAGGTACAGTGGTGCTTGAAAGTTTGTGAAACTCTTTAGAATTTTCTGTATTTCTACATAAATATGACCTAAAAACATCATCAGATTTTCACACAAGTCCTAAAAGTAGATAAAGAGAACCCAGTTACACAAATGAGACAAAAATATTATACTTGCTCATTTATTTATTAAGGAAAATGATCCAAACATTACATTTTAGTGAGTGGCAAAAGTATGTGACCCTTGCTTTCAGTAACTGGTGTGACCCCCCTGTGCAGGCAATAACTGCAGCTAAAACGTTTCCTGTAGCTGCTGATCCAGTCCTGCACACCGGCTTGGAGGAATTTTAGCCCATTTCCTCCGCTACAGAACAGCTTCAGCTCTGGGATGTTGGTGGGTTTCCTCACATTAGCTGCTCACGTCAGGTCTTTCCACAACATTTCCATTGGATTAAGGTCAGGACTTTCTAAAACATGAATTTTATTCTTCTGTAACCATTCTTTGGTAGACTGATTTCCGAACGCTCCTTGTGTGCTTACCGCTTGGGTCGTTGTCGTTGGGCTGCATGACCCACCTTCCTTTTTCCTTTAGAATTCCTCTGATATCATTCAGAATTCATTGTTCCATTAATGAGTGGCAAGCCGTTCCTGCCCAGATGCAGCAAAAAACAGTCCCAAGCCATGATACTACCACCACCATGTTTCACAGATGGGATAAGGTTCTTATGCGGAATGCAGTGTTTTCCTTTCTCCAAACATAACTGTTGTCTTTTAAAATAAAAAATTCTATTTTGGTCTCATCCGTCCACAAAACATTCTTCCAGTAGGCCTTCTGGCTTGTCCACGTGATCTTTAGCAAACTTGCAGGACGAGCAGCAATGTTCTTTTTGGAGAGCAGTGGCTTTCTCTTGCAAACCCCTGCCATGCACATCATTGTTGTTCCGTGTTCTTCTGATGGTGGACTCATGAAACATTAACATTAGCTAACAAGAGAGAGGCCTTCAGTTTCTAAGACGTTTACCCTGGGGTCTTTTGTGACCTCGCCAAAACTATTACACGCCTTGCTCTTGGAGGAGTGATCTTGTTGGTCGGCCACTCCTGGGGAGGGTAACAATGGTCTTGAATTTCACCCCATTTGTACACAATCTGTTTGCCTGTGGAATTGGTGGAGTCCAAACTCTTTAGGATGGTGGGTGTGTAACCTTTCCAGCCTGATGAGCAATCAACAACTCTTTTTATGAGCTCTCAGAAATCTCCCTTGTTTCGTACCATGATACACTTCCACCAAAAACATGTGTTGTGAAGAGCAAGACTTTGATAGATACCTGTTCTTTAAATAAAACAGGGTGCCCACTCACACCTTGATTGGCATCCCATTGATTGAAAACACCTGACTCTAATTTCACCTTCAAATAAACTGCTTAAGTCTAGAGGGTCAACATACTTTTGCCACTCACTTAATATGTAATACTGGATCATTTTCCTCAATAAATAAATGACCAAGTATAATATTTTTGTCTCATTTGTGTAACTGGGTTCTCTTTATCTACTTTTAGGACTTGTGTGAAAATCTGATGATGTTTTAGGTCATATTTATGCAGAAATATAGAAAATTCTAAAGGGTTCACAAACTTTCAAGCAACACTGTAGTTTGGTTTCTGAGGTAAATTAATGTCAGTCCATAAAAATATTTATGACATTCAGGAAGACTGAGGATCAACTGATAAAATAAACACGAACCTTTAAATCGACATATCAACAATTTAAATCTAAATAATGAACTCTGCATGATTTCATCTGTGTTTACTAAGCTTAGACAGCGCTGCCAATTAAACTACAAGAAATAAAAATATACATGATTTATAATGAAGATACTGTGTAAAATGGGCTATTTCAATTTGCACATGACCTACAAAGTACACACTAAACAGCTAGTTGCTTAGAAAAGCACCGACACCATTTCAAGTGCACTAGTTAGTGCACATTATTAGTCTATGCGATTTGGATAAGTCCTGCCTCTTCCTGCCACTTTCCTCCGCGTGCAGCCTTGGTCTCTATCAGTTACTCTCTGGTTTCTTTACGCTGAGCAACAAAATTGTGACATTTTCTCTCCCATAAATTTAAATATGTGGTTTGTTTAACTTGAACCTGTTTTTAGATTCTAAAAATTCTATGCCACTTGAAACTGAAAAGCAAACTTCACCTCACGAGATGGGGGATATGAAGAAAGGCCTAGAACTGGGGACATCAAAGTCCTGGTTCGTTCCCTCCAAGTTCAAATCCTGGTTCTGTCTGTGTGAGTGTTTGATTAGCAGACACACCAATGCTTAATACACTGACCTTTTTATTTAAATCAGGTGTTACAAATCATTACAGTACACAGTAAGTAATGCAGATCGAAAAGGTTTATTAAAATCACCAAAAGCACAACTATTATTGTTATAAAAACATCAAGAACACAACTGCTGATGTTTGTATTAATCATTATATTTGTTGAGGATAACCACTCTAAAATGCAGAAACGGTAATCAATAATTTACAATTAGAACATTATAATGTGATTATAAATCTCAGAATGATATAAAAGAAATCTAAAGGTGCTGAAATCTTCCTGCTTTCTCACCTTGGTCCACCTGTAATTGCTTCTCAACTGTTCTTAATTAGTCTGGTTAGTCTTTGTTTTTTAATATTTGCATGTTCTCTTCTTACTGTCTTTTCCCCTGAGTTCGGAGTTTGGAGTCATATTTTATCAATTATTTTTTTCTATTTTAATGTAAATGATAATGAAATATAAATATTTTCTGGTTTGAGCACACATTAGTCACTTAATGACTATTATTTAATGACAGGTTAAGATAAAGACATTGTGGTAATTTGTGTTGCTGTATTTGTTATTGCGTAGAGTAGTTGTTAAAGGTTTGTTGTCAGAGTTTAGCCCATAGTGTGGATGAAGATCTTGTGCACTTCTCTATAAGCATTCCTCAGAAGAACGTAGGGGAAGCAGTCCTCCAGGATGTCCTGACTTAGGAACGGAGACGCCTCTACGATCTACAACAAAACAATCATACACAACACAAATCATACATAATCCTAAAGCAGATGGCATGCAAATGGGACCAGGTAGCTCATATATTTTAACATTAACACTTAGTAAACAAATAAATAATTCTTAGTGTTTGTGAAAAAATTAATCACCATGTCCAGCAGCAGATAAACTGAGTCTCTGTGCTTTATTTCCATTTTATCAATGTTCTGCCCGAGCTGCAGTAATGTGGATGATGCGATCTGTAAACATCAGAATAATAAACTTGAATAAAATGTGATGATTAGAATGAATGTCTGTAGTGAATATTATTGTATTATTCTGTTGTATGATGATTTGTGAAGTAGAGAGATCCATTATTATTATGAGTCTTGACACAAGAGGGCTGAAAAGTACTTTCCCTATAGCGATACCCTATAAAAATGCTCTCAGAGGATACTTTTGGGGAGTGTACCTCTTGGTGAGAGATTGTATGATGCTCTCGAGGACATTTGACCAGTTGACAGAATTTGAGAGGGGGAGCATTATTGGAGGACGGTGGTTTTGATGAATTGCCTCCATCTGGGCTGTTCTGACCTAGCTGCTAGGAGGTGTTGGGAGCAGTGGTTTTATGGGGGCACACACACATGATGAACAGGCTCCGGATGGCCCAGACAAGCCCCCAGTAGAGAGGATCGTTTGATCCTCCAATAACCACGAGCAGCTCCTACAGTTTGATTATCCACCATCCAGACACAGGGGGCGCCATCACTACACACCCCTGTCTCTGCCCGGATCATTTCAAGCTTAACACAAGGACATTTGTTGCCATGGAGCGCATTAGGTGTCCTGCCTTTGTTTGCGGTGGTGTCGTGAACGAGAAACCCGGACTGCTATGAACTGGAACCGTATCGAATCCAGGTTCTGTTTGGGATTGGGTTCGAGTACAGAGGCCTCGTGGTAGTGCTTCAATCCTGCCTTTGCTGTGGAGCGACACACTGCCCCACCTGCTGGGGAGCCAGTGACTAACACAGTCGGTCACTGCTAGTAGTGATACAAGGGACACTAATGGATCAGCACTATGTGCAGGACATCCTGCAGCCACATGTGTTGCCTCTCATGGCAGGGCTTCCAACTGGCATTTTTCCACACACAGCAAGGGTTTCCCAGGAATGTCACCTCTAGATTGCAACACTTCCTTGGTCTCCCCAATTGCCAGATTTATCAACAACTGGACAACCAACAAGTGTGCAGGATCTACAGGCCCAGCTGTAACATCTCTGTTTAATTGTGCCACAGGGTACCATACTGAACCTGTATGCCTCCGTGCCCACCCGTATCTCATCTTGTATCCAGACTAGAGGCGGCCTAACAGGGGAACTAGCGCCTCCTCATAACTGTACAGTTTTCCCCACTAAACTTATCCTTCTTGGTGAGTTACTTCCCAGGATAAAACAAAAAATAACTATGCGTGAGTGTGTTTACTTCTATAGTGTATAGCTGTATGTTTGTGTGTTTGTGTGTGTGTGTGTGTGTGTGTGTGTGCATACCTTGATGAATTCAAGCAGATGTTCTTCTATGTTCTTCTCTTGTACGGTGAAAAGTGCAGCAAACAGCTGATTCACTGCTGTGCATATACAGTGAATGTTGTTCTGGTGACCTGTACAAAAAACAGATAAACACAGTTATACACAGTTACACAAAATTACACACAGTTACATAATCTCATCAGTATTATGTGTGTGTTGTGTTTTGTGTGTGTTGTGTATGTGTGAGTTGTTTTGTGTTGTGTTACCCCCATGTTCTCGGCTGTAGAAGGACGCTGGGTTAATGGCAAGAATGGGCAGAGACACGGCCACGAAAACCAGGAGCAGACAGGCCAGTTTATAATCTTCCTCCACTGACGAGTTATCTACACAATCCCACACACACACACACACACACACACACACACACACACACACACAAAACTTATAATATGTGACTACAGTCACTACATGACCACTCTGCAGCAGTGTGAGTGAGCGTGGAGAACCTGAGCGCATGTTAGCGACAGCGGTGACCAGAACAGGATCGATATTACACTGGACTCCAGCTGAACTTGCCAGAGTGTACAAACTCAGCATGACCTACACACACACACACACACACACACACACATGCACTTCAACTCAGAACGGTTACCGTGGTAACAGAAATTCTCAATTTCAAGGTATTTAAGATCTGTGTGGAGAAACAAAGGATTCACAGTGATTCGTTACGATTCATTTGATTCATCTGAACTGTGATTCAGTTAATGTATCCGTTCTGATTAACAGGGGCACCCACGGTCTGATTTTATTCTAACATATAATAATATAACAGAGTAAAATAATAATAATAGATTAGCAATAGCACATAATATATGTACAGTGATGTATATTGTACATAATATATGTACTTTCTAAATACTATTTACTATTATTAAGCTATTATTTTATTAATTATATTATTTACTAGACTACATTATATTGTATTTATAGGCTAATAATAAGCTTAACTGCTGTACTATACTGTACATTTCTTTGAGTAGATCTGTATTTCACTGTTATAACAAACAGAAAGCAGACTGACTGCCAGTGTCTCACTATTTGATTTTTATTTGCTGATTTCGTAAAATTTTTCTCAATGATGGTGAAGTGTAAGAACTTAAGAAACAATTTCGATTATTTATCAGTATTTCACAGTGAATTCTGACCTGGAGCAAAATAAAAGCTCTAATAATGAAGACTTTATCTTAAAACATAAAAAAGCCTTCTGCACATGTCATACATTAAATTATTTTAATATAATTTTCCACACTTATTAACCAACAGAAATAATCCAAATCCATATGTGACAAACGTGAGTTTTTACAATTTCTTATGACAGTGAATTATTTTCTATCACTTGCCTAACGCTGGTACACAGTCCTCTGTATTAAAATTCAAAGTAGCTGGAGTCAAAACTTTGAGTTTATACTCCACGTAATTAAAAAAAAACCTGAATATAAAAAAGACTCCTAAAATTGAGTGAGATAATGATAATGAGGTTATTGTGATTTTTAATCAGAAAAAACGCAGCTCCGCTGTTTACTTGTATTTGTTTACAACCCAGTCTTGCCTGGACCAATATGGCGAACATGTTGACGTATGGCAGCAACGAGCCGAAGCAACTTCTATGTATTGTGTTTAAGCCTCTGTGTTTTATTCCTCATATCATATCAGCTCAATGTCGCCCTCTACAGTAACAAACAACTGTGTGTGTTGTATTGTCTCTGAGTCTACACCTGCCTGTTACTGCAGTGTGTGAGTGTGTGTGTGTGTGTGTGTTACCTTGCTGTCACTACTGGGGTCTATCAGGTCTGTCATACACTTGATGGGACCCATTATGAACGGACAGTGTTTCTGTATCGTCTGCAAAAATGTACATTAAAAACATTCACACTCCGTAACAACACTGTGTGTGTGTGTGTGTGTGTAATTTTGAAAAAGTATGATTTTTTTTTATTCGGTGTGTTGCTGTACCTCCTGTAGACCGTCCTGAGCCATGGCACGAAATGACAGGATCACACCGATGATGGTCATCCTCTTTAACACATTCTCACAACCTGTACACACACACACACACACACACACACACACATTAATAAAAATTGACTATAGGTGTGTAATCAATCTCAATCAGCTTCTAATCTTACTGTTTTACACTCTGCAGGAATGTTGTGTATCAGTGCCTCCCTCTGAACACCCCCATAAGCAACCTGAAGTGTGTTCCATCAAAGTGTGTGTGTGTGTGTGTGTGTGTGTGTGTGTGTGATCAATAGGGGAACGTGTGCTCCTGTGGTATATATACAGGAGGAGACGTGTAACAGGTTATTATTACAGGATGTAGATTAAAGGTTATTATAACATGTGATGATTAACACAACATGTAATGTTATGAACCTGTGAGTCTCTTCTGCAGCCCACTCAGGGATTCGGGTTTATCAAAGTTGGCTCTGATCTGCACCAGAACATCCATGTTCTCAAACACCAGCTTCTACTCAACACATACACACATAACAGAACAGACATAACAGATTTTTTCCATGAGGCTATAATACTGTTTTATATATATATATATATATATACAGTGTGGTAAAAAAGTATTTAGTCAGCCACTGATTGTGCAAGTTCTCCAACTTAGAAAGATGAGGGTACACTTCAACTATGAGAGACAAATGAGAAAAAAAATCCAGGAAATCACTCTGAAGGATTTTAAAATAATTTTATTGTAAATCATGGTGGAAAATAAGTATTTGGTCAATAACAAAAGTTCAACTCAGTACTTTGTAACATAACCTTTGTTGGCAATGACAGAGGTCAAACGTTTCCTGCAAGTCTTCACCAGGTTGGCACACACTGTAGCTGGTATTTTGGCCCATTGCTCCATGCAGATCTCCTCTAGAGCAGTGATGATTTGGGGCAAACACGGACTTTAACTCCCTCCCCTCACACATTTTCTATGGGGGTTGAGGTCTGGAGACTGGCTAGGCGGTGTTGTGTTTCGGTTGTGTTTGAGATCACTGTCATGCTGGAAGCCCCCAGCCACGTTCCATCTCAATGCTATCACTGATGGAAGGATGTTTTGTTTGGCTTCTTTTTAAAAAAATCTCACCAATACATGGGCCCCGTTCATTCTTCCCTTAACAGGGATCAGTGGGTCCTGTCCCCTCTGCAGAAAAAACAAAAGCCCCAAAGCATGATGTTTCCACCCCCATGCTTCACAGTAGGTATGGTGTTCTTGGGATACAACTCAGCATTCTTCTTCCTCCTCAGTTGAGTGTGGTTTCATCTAACCACATGACCATGATATTCTCCCAATCCTCTTCTGGATTCATCCATATGCTCTATGCCAAAACTTCAGCACGGGACCTGGGCATGTAACTGGCTTAAGCAGGGGGGCACGCCTGGCACTGCAGGATCTGAGTCCCTCTCGGCGTTTTAGTGTGTACTGATGGTAGCTTTTGGTTTACTTTGGTCCCAGCTCTATGCAGGTCATTCATCAGGTCCCTCCGTGTAGGTCTGGGATTTTGGTGCTCACCGTTCTCATGATCATTTTGACCCCACGGGGATGGGATCTTTGCGTGGAGCCCCAGATTGAGGGAGATTATCAATGGTCTTTGTATGGTCTTTCCATTTTCTTACAGTTGCTCTACAGTTGATTTATTCACACCAACCTGCTTGCCTATTGTAGATTCACTCTTCCCAGCCTGGTGCAGGTGCAGGTCTTACAATTTTCTTCCTGGTGTCCTTCGACAGCTCTTTGGACTTGGCCATGGTTGAGTTTGGAGTCTGACTGTTTGAGAGGCTGTGGACAGGTGTCTTTTATACAGATAACGAGGTCAAACAGGTGCCATTAATACAGGTAACGAGTGGAGGACAGAAGAGACAGAAGCTTCTTAAAAGAAGAAGTTACAGGGTCTGTGAGAGCCAGAAATCTTGCTTGTTTGTGGGTGACCAAATACTTATTTTCCAACATGATTTACAATTAAATTCTTTAAAAATCCTACAATGTGATTTCCTGGATTTTTTTTCTCATGTTGTCTATATAATTATAGCAATATAATAATAAAACACTATCTATAATTATAAAATAGATATAATTATAAAAGTTAATAAAATAAAAATACAAATAAAAACAATATGATAGTATGATATATATAATTATCAACAACTGATAATTATATAATATAAAAAACATTTATATTATAACAATATAATTATAACACTGCTGTCAGATTCAGAGTCTTAGCGTAACTGAATGGAGGGAGTTACCTTCAGCTCGGTGATCTGTGAGGTGATGTGCCACATCAGATTCTCCCCAAGAAAGCCCATTCCATACGGACCAATAAGCTCTGCTAGAGCGCGGAGCTCTACACACACACACACACACACACACACACACACACACACACACACACACAGAGTGAGTGTTACAGATCTGTTAATGAATGTGTGAGTGTGTAAGTATGAACATTAGAGCCAGTCTGACCACAGATATCAGAAAACTCTTCAGCTTTGAAGTTTTGCTCGTTCTCCACACTGAGGTTGATGAAGCAGTGCATTGTGGGACAGTGAGCGATCACGCCACTGCTGGCCTGCCTCAGTAAGCTCTCCAAATACCTGCAGCACCAATTAACGTCCGATTATCATCTCACATTCAGTCACGCTGTCATTACTCACTGATAATGAAGTGTGTGTATGTGTGTGTGTGTGTGTGTGTGTGTAACGTGAGTGAGTGAGGTGTGTGCGTGCGGATGTGTGTGTGTGTGTGTGGTACCAGTTGATGTAGAGCGTGGTGATGGTCTGAGCCCCGTGACAGTCGAGCGAGTGTGTTTGTTGTAACAGGACGTTCCTCATCACTCGGCTCACGTCGACACTGATGAAGGCGCTGAGTGTGTGTAAGCTGCTCATGTACGACTCGGTCAGAGCCAGCAGCTCCGACGGACGAGCGATCTCACGGGTACTCGGGTTAAAGCTC
This sequence comes from Ancistrus triradiatus, assembly GCA_025084515.1. Taxonomy (NCBI): domain Eukaryota; kingdom Metazoa; phylum Chordata; class Actinopteri; order Siluriformes; family Loricariidae; genus Ancistrus; species Ancistrus triradiatus. The sequence goes on from JAJAGP010003063.1 coordinate 27,550, forward strand.
GCCAAGCGCACAATGATCCTGTCAACCCACACACACACACACACACACACACACACACACACATACACACACACACACACCCTTTATTTAATATATCAGATATAATTTAGTATGTAATGTAATGTGGTGTCATTACTTGGCCAGGCGCTGCTCCAGCTGCGCAATCAGGAACTCTGCAGGAACGATGATGTGTTTGAACACACTGAGCTCAGAACACACACTGTACGAGGTACCGAGCTCAGTCAGAGACAAATGCAGCTTATCCATACTGACGAAACACACACACAGTAAGGAGAATATTATAATGAGCAGCGTAGAGCACACTGCACTGCATAGTAATGTGAGTGTAATGTGTCTGTACAGTGTGTGTGTGTGTGTGTGTGTGTGTGCACTAACGTTGTAACCACAGCTCGATCTTTTCTCTGACTCTCTGTTCCTGGTTTCTCCTTTATCGTCTCTCCTTTCTTCACAGGAGGTTTCTTCAGTTTCTTGTTGCGTGCTGTACTTATCGTCTCAGCACAGTGTTTTGGTAATAACTACACACACACACACACACACAAAGGATTTGTTAAGTCCTGCTGAGACAAGAGTATAGAATCAGATGTTGGATCGACAGATGTGATGTTTGAATGTCCACATACTTTTGGCTATAAGGTGCATCAGTAGATCCTAATGTAATGTAACAACAATTATAGAATTCATTAATCGTTACTTAAACCTCATTTTAACTGGTAATTGAGTGAAATAATGATACTGTGCACACGTGTGTGTGTGTGTGTGTGTGTATACAGGTATGCATTAATTCAGGTGTGCAATTGAATGTAGACCTGTAGATTTTTGCCACTGCTGGTAGAGCTGTATGATCGTATGCTTCGATATTCCTGTAAATTCAGCTACTTCTTTCACACTACAGCCTTCGGCACACCCAAATGCAATCACTCCCTATTGATAATCATAATCAACATCTGCTTTGATCGAGCGAGACATTCCCTGCACTGTACCACCTCTTCTCAATCTATGAATCCCGTCCCACACAGTACTACCACCGTAAACACACATGGTGACTCATTATTTGAGTTTTAAAACAGGTGTGTGTGCATACAGGTGTAAGAGTGTATATAGAGGCGTGTGTAGTGTTGTGGGTCTGTACAAAACTGTGTGTGTGTGTTTGTGTGTGTGTGTACCTGTTCGTGCAAATTGCTCTGTTCAGCACAAATATCAAGAAACACAGAGGAGGTGAGATTAGCAATCTGATCCAGAAACAACACACACAGTCTGAGAGTCTGTTTTTCCAACACTTCTGCCTACACACACACACACACACACACACACACACACACACACACACATACACAGTAAATATGTGTATTGAAACATTATATAAACACATATAAACAGGCCATGAAGGTAATACAGAACAGAAGGTCATCACTGATAGGCTGTAACTTCACATCATCCGGATTAGATTATACTGTATTATTAACAATGATACACTCTGCGTGTGTGTGGGCATGTGTGTGTGTGTGTGTGTGTGTGTGTGTGTGTGTGTATGTGTGTGTGAGTGTGTGTGTGTGCACGTGTGTGTGTGTATGCATATGTGTATGTATGTATGTATGAGTGTGTGTGTGTGTGTATGCATATGTGTATGTGTGTGTGTGTGTGTGTGTGTGTATGTATGTACCTCTTCAGGACACAGTGTGTTTGTGCAGCAGTTGAAGTGAGAGCAGGTGAGGGGAAATGCCATCAGGAATCTGTGCATCATCGCTTCATCACAGCACTGAGAGAATAAACGTTCACACACCCGGGGATAAAACCTGCAACACACACACATATACATATATATAAATATATATTACATGGTGTGTGTCTGAGGTTTCGGTTGCTGACAATGTAAAACAGTCGCAACAACCCAGTGTAACCTAAATGTTGGCTAAGAGCTGATATGTCCCCACTATCTTCTCCAACTGGCTGCCTCAGCTGTGAGCGTCTCTTTGGGAAAATCGCAGAGCGTGAAGGCAGGATAACTTTATTGCAGCAGATTAAGCAGGATGAGGACTTGACTCTTTATTAGCTACGGTCAATGATACGGCTGTTGTAGCCGCTTTGGACACCACTGCTCCGTGACCAGAAACCGTGCAGGCTGCTAAACCATGGTCACAACTGGGTGCGCAACTGGTAAGCTGTTCCACACCGTGTGAACCAGGCCCATGGAAACCAGCCCGCGGGGGGAAGTGAAGCAGCAGGCGCTCTGACACTGCGGCATTGCTGTGGGAAACAGATTTTTGGTTTTAGGACAATGTGATGTCCCTCCTCAGTCCTCAAATTTAGTCAGTTCACCCACGATACCTGTCCAGTTGCCACGCCAGACGAGGGAGATCAAAAGGAGCAGGCCGTATGCTCGTAGCCAGGGCCGCTTCCAGGAAGCTTCAACCTGGCGTTTTAATTCTGCTGGTCACATCGGAATACGAGCCTCATCCCGACCTCCCCCACCAGCAACACTGATTGTGGGAGACTCCATAGTGAGGAATATTAGGAGGAGTTCTGCTGTGGTCCACTCGTTTTCGGGAGCCAAAGTTGCGGACATTCTTCTTCAGCTCCCCTTTTTGCTGGAGAAATACACCTCAGTCCAGAATGTGATTATCCACGCTGGATGTAATAATATTCGTGATCAGAGGTCGGAGGTCCTGAAGCGGGATTTTAATGACCTGTTTAGTTTTCTTCAGTGAAGTGGAAAACGGGTTAGAGGGATTGGATGCTTCAGTTGCACTTTGAGTCTGCACAGCTGGCGACAGGAGACCTGTTCTTCATGTAAGCTTGTTTTTATTGATAATTTTAATCTCTTCTGGAATCGTCCTTCCCTTTTTTAGGTATGACGGAATTCACCCCAGTAACCTAGGTACACAGGTTCTAGCAGACAATATGTTCTACACGATGCATAATAACCATAAGAAATGACTCAGGGCTCAAACTATTGAACCCGTGTCTGTTCCTCGTGCCGTCTATAAACCCAAACGCTCTCATAAAGTTTGTTTAAACAACCTAAATGTCATTAGTTCAAAAGATCCTGATAAAAACAATAATAAAGTCAGAGTACAGTTAGGACTACTAAACATTAGATCACTCGCGTCTAAAGCCTTACTTGTGAATGAAATGATCACAGATAATGGTCTTAGTGTACTTTGTCTTACTGAAACCTGGATGAGACCTCATGAGTTCGTAGGTTTAAATGAAGCAGCTCCTCCTGGATATAGTTATATACATAAACCACGTCCTAATGGTCATGGAGGAGGTGTAGCAATAATATGTGACAAATGTAACACGCACAGCTGAACAGAGCAGAAGAGACTTGCGCAGGTTCCAATTTGAAAAGAGTTTAATAAAACAAAAGATAAACACAACTAAAGTGAGCACCACAAACATATAAGGAAGGAAAATCACCCGAACTAACCGAAAACACAAACTAAGGAAGCATCCGGGAAAATGCAGAAGGAAAACGAAGAGCGTGAGGATGCTGGCACAAGCCGTGGAAATAAACGCAAAACTAACCCAGCAAACGCTGAAGAATCCAGAAGTAAATCCACAAGCAACAAGGAAGGGAGGCAGGAGAAAATCCACATAGCGCGTTACCGAAACAGGAGTAATCCAAAACGGACGGGGCACACATAAAAGCTCGAGACAATACTTCGCGCCAAACGTTCCAAACAACCCTGCTATTAAAGAGCCTCCCACAGCTTAGTTCAATCTCTGCTTCATCAACCGTGGGGCTCCCGGATTGGTCTCCAAAAGTGGCCCCCCAAAGTCACAGAGGCCTCAGGAGGTTTTCTTCCGAGACGACATCTGGGAGGGTTCTGATAGATCTCAGGCTGCTGACCAACGGAGATGTCGTCGGGTGCCTGCCGATTGGGGTCACTGTCGGGTTGCTGGCAAGAGGGGTCGCCGTATAGAAGCTGACAATCAGGGTTGCTGCTGGATTGCCGGCAAGAGAGTGGTCACCATTGAGAAGCTGGAAATCGAGGCCACCGCCGGGTTGCTGGCGAGTGGGGTCGCCATCAAGAAGCTGGTGATTGGGGTTGCTGTCGGGTTGCTGCCGAGTGGGATCACCATCAAGAAGCTCTCAATCGGAGTCGCCTGAAGATCCGGGCAACCGTACATGATATGGGTGGGCAGTAGGAGGCCAGAAGGAGGGCACGAGTCAGGCTCAGAGATAAGAGCCCCCGGAACAGGCGTGGATGTTCCCCATGCGGCACAGAAGGGCAAGTCCGCGAAACAGAGGAACGCAGGCAGCTATGGACGTCCTGAGGAAGAGGCGGCGCTTTCTGGACGTCCACACGGAGAGGTGACGCGCTCTGGTTTTCCTCAGGGGCAGGTGACGTGCTCTGGATGTCCTCTGAAGCTAACAACACCCTCTGTATGTCCTCTAGACAGACTGGGATGCTCTGGACATCCTCTGTAGCGAGCAACATGATCTAGACGTCTTCTGAGGCGAGCGACGTGCTCTGTACATCCTCTAGATGGCCGGGAAGCTCTAGACGTCCTCTGAGGCGAGCGACGTGCTCTGCACATCCTCTAGATGGCCGGGAAGCTCTGGACGTCCTCTGGGGTGAGCGACATGCTCTGGTCGTTTTCTGGATAAAGTGGGAGCTCTGGACATCCTCTGGGACAAGTGACATGCTCTGGACGTCTTCTGGGGAAAGCGACATGCTCTGGAGGTCCTCCGGACGGTCTCTGAAATGGGTGTGCTCTGGCTCTTATCTGGAGGAAGGCCAAATGCAGACCCAAGAGCCTCCAAAAATTGTTCCCTGGTCCTGGCTTGAGCAATTGTAAGGCCCTGCCCGAAAGGCGTGAAGCAATGAAAGATCCTTCATTGCTTGCAGCTTCATTGCTTCTCTATCGGGACTGCGGTAGCCTAGCAGTAAGGTACTGGACTTCTCTGTCACCGCCAGCTCAGTAGTAAAAACCTTTTCAGCCTGCAGTGACTAGTCTTATTGGACTGACTGTCCTAAATCGCTCATTTTATATGCTATAGTTTTTTTTATTTTCTATTTTATAATAGATGTTATATTATTTTTTACTTTATTTCATCTTAGCCGATATTCTATTCTAATTTTAAGTAGTATATTTTCTTTACATATATTCTTTCATTCTTTACATTAACATCCAGGCTACGCAAGGAGGTTGGGTCCCTATTTGAGCCTTGGTCCTCCCAAGGTTTCTTCCCTGTAAGGTTTGGGGAGTTTTTTCCTTGCCACTGTCGCCTTAGGCTTGTTCAACTAGGGCTTTGAACCAATATGTTTGTAAAGTTGCTTTGAGACGATGCTGTCTTGTAAAAAGCACTATGTAAATAAATTTGACTTGACTTAACACACACAGACATTATAATATAAATTCACCTGTAACACATACACACACACACACAAACACACAAATATGTGACTATATTGTGTTAATATAATGTATGTGTGTGTGTGTGTGTGTGTGTGTGTGTGTGTGTGTACCCAAGTATGGACAGATCTGCAGTCTCTATTGTCAGTTCCTCTACATCGTCCATCATTCTGGTGTGAAACTGAGTCATGTTCATGATTTTAGCCAAATCACAGTAATCCTTCAGAGCCAGAGGAGCTTTACTGACACTCGTATAGGCCTGCACACACACACACACACACACACACACACACACACACACACACACAGAAATGAATTAATAATAATATTACAGAAACAGTTGTGAATTTAAACGGTTTGTTACGGTTCGCCATGCGAACACGATGGCGAATCGTGAAGGCAAAAGAAAAGGAATATTAGGACCCAATAGCAGTCAGCTCCAGATGGTAGTAATGAACTGAAATGAATAAAATAAACGAAACGGCAAGTAAAGCCCTACAAATAAACAACAGACAAAGAATAAAGTGGGGCTTTGTGTGTGTCAGCGAAGCTTTGTCCCGAATCTGCGAGCACACGCGCCACCACAAAGCACACTAATGCGCCTACAAGCGCGCTGTGAAGCACGCTGCTTATGTCACTTATACTCTGCGCTTGACGGAGAAATACTTTCTTTAAACAAAGGGGAAGCAGCGCTTGAAAGCAACGGTGCTTACACGCACTTCTACTGCGCTTGACTGAGAATACTTCACTAGACAAAGGGGAATCAGCGTGGAATGCGCGGCTGCTTACACGTACTTATACTGCGCTTTAACTGAGAAATACTTCACAAGACTAAAGGGGAAGCAGCGCAGGAAAGCAGGGCTTTTGATTAAACGAGAGGAAAATAAATACCAAAATCGGGGAAAGAAAAGAAATACAAAAAGGCGCCAGATAGCGCTGAGAGAGAGCTGGAAACCAACAAGCCGAAAGCGCTCAGAGTCACGAGCTGAGCACCGTGCAAGCGGCGGATGCGCTCTCTCTCTGAATCGCTCTCAACACAGAATCAGGACTGCTTTGAACGCAGCCACGCAGCCTGAGTGTGAGAGCGGTGACGCGCTGTGCAGGCTTCAGAGACCGTGTTTATAGTCTCAGAAGCAGCACGATGCAATTCACGGGTCTGTGTGCATACCACAGCATGAATCGGACGTGCTTGAAATGGACAGGAGCGGGGCATCGGCCTGCCGCTCGGATCCGAGGCTGAGAGCACAGAGTGAGGGGGTAGAGGCGAGGGGCACGCGGGAGCGCGCAGCGCCGGGGCGAGCGCACCTCAATACGCCGAAGCGGAACCGCGAACGGGCAAAAGCGCGATTACAGGCCGGTTCTGACCCTACGCTAAAACTACGCCCTGGATTACCTCCGAATCTCCTGATTCGTACTCCGGCTGAGCCCCTAAAGCGGGCCCAGTCTACCAAAATCCCTAACACTGACTGTGCCGAAGCAACAGCGCGAATGAGACCCCCGAAAGTTTCTTAAACACAAAAAACCATAACGTCCCTAAGCACAGCAAAGACCTGTGATGGGCGCCACTGGAATCAATAGCATGGAAGGCGATGGTGCGACGCCTGTCAGTGCCAAACAAAGCTCTTAAATAGAGCCACTGACAGGTGTGTGCAATCGTGCCGTAATCAAATGACAGGCACGATCGCATGGTCTGAGGATCCCGAGCCAAAGCTGAACCAATACTGGCCTCTTACTGTCAGCTTGGGCAAATCCCCAGCCTGCTGGGATGTCGTTATACCGCACTGGGGAAACAGTGCCGGTTGTGTGTTTGTGTGTAAATACCTGTTAACCGTAACCAATCCAGCCTGAGAGCTTTAAAATCAAACTCATCTCCAGATTCCACTGCAGAAACATACAATAAAAAAACATAAAAACACACCTCTGGTCATTAGAAAATGTAATATAATACAATTTCAAATATGTTATTAAATCTCCCTCAGGATTAATAAAATTCTATCTATCTATCTATAATGTAATGTAAATGTAATATAATCACATTGTTTTAGAGTAAGTGCACTCAGATTGGAGACGAATGATGTCATCAGCACTGATTCCTCCTCAGGACAAACAACGATACCCTGGAAATAAAATCCAATCGCATTAATCATTCTTCTCTATCGATATAAAATGTTTAACTTACTATTTATCCTGTTCTATGTGACGCTGCATCTGAATTGGAATCTCCCTATTAATGAATGAAGGGATGTAAAACCTGGATGGTGTCGTTGAGGACGAGAGCGTCGAAGCGAGAGAGGTACTGAAGGTAATAACGCTGAGTAATGCTGTTATAACGCTGTAATAACATACGCAGCCTCTCCATGTAGAACAGCAGCTCCGCCATCAGCCTGCAGGGGCCGCAATGCTCAGACTTTACATATCTAATGTTCAACTTTCAGCAACTTTATTACTGCTGAAAATAAGCGAACAATTCAGTTTACATGAAAAACAACGACTAATTATTTTTGAAACAATAAGTTCGTTCAAAAGGAATTAATCAATATAAAATAATGAGAGAAAACTGAGTTTCAGTCTCACGGGTCGGTGTAATCCTCAGGAGTTTTGGTTTTGGGAACGTTCTCATAATGTCGTACCAACCAGAGAACCTCATCCCTCGAGAACGACAGAGCCATGAATACAAACAAGGCCTGAGAGAGAACCAAGAGAGAGAACCAACAAAGAGACTCATTTAATTTTTGAATCGGTACGATTTTTGTCTGAAGTGCATTTTAAATTAATTTTCAGATGAAGTTTTAAACCTTGGGTCCAAGCAGAGCCGGCTGGTCCTCCAACACCTTTGTTAGTTCCTTCAGAGCGTTTCTTAGAAAATGTCGTTTTTCTCTATGAATGGCTCCACTAAAACATTTAATCCAGGTGAATCACGTCCGCTGGTAATTGAAACAGAATCTGTGTTTGTTTGTACTCACCAGTTAGCAGTAGCGTGTTCTTTACACTCTTTAATATCAGCCAAACGCTTCCCATAGCTACAGATAAAGAACAGCCGTGAGCATCATGGTACCACATTAGCAGCGTTCAAAATAAATCCGTTTTTAAACGTCACATTATTAGAAACAACACCATTTAAACCCTAAAAGTGAAGTCTATAATTAACTTATGTCATCATCACCACAAATGGTGAAGAGCTGGAAGCAAACTCCCATAGAAGAAAGGCCTCATAGGTACCAGGCTGAGTTTCTTTTGAATTTGAAGTTGCATGTGAGATGCATGTGAGAGGTACAGGTATAAAGTTCAGCTAAAAGACCAGGTGAAGCAGGTGTTCGATGAGATGAATGAAGATACTGGCTTTGTTATTAATGAAAAGCATGAAGCATGAAGCATGAAGCAGAAAAACTAATTTTTTTATCTAAAACTGCAGGAGATTAAATTCAGAGTCAGCAAATATAAAGAACCTGAGGAATCTGAGGAACCGGAAAAAACCTGGAACCTAAAGAACCTGAGGAACTTAAAGAACCTCAGGAACCAAAGAACCTGAGTAAAAAGAACCACAGGAACCTGAGGAACCTAAAAACAGAAGACCCTGAAGAACCTGAGGAACCTGAATAATCTGAGAAACCTGAGGAACTTGAGGAACCCTCTCTCTCACCCTTTGATGGAGTCGAAATGTTCCTCTGATGTTTTGTGGACGTTCATGCCCTCGTCTCTGATCAGCGTGATGTAAAACCCGCCGCGCAAGGCCGACTTCCACAAATCCAGAGAAACAGCGTTTGAGTTCAGACTGCTGTGACACAACAGGAAACCCACTGACACACAACACACAACATACAGAACACACAATGCACAATACACACACATGTAACACACAGTATGTTAGTGCTCAGATTCATCTCCATTCAATCAGAATAATAGGGAGGATTCAATAACACATAATTATACACATCTTAAACTCACGTATGATCCAGCGCTCCATCACCTCCACTGATAAATATTCACATGCTATCTGTACCCACACACACACACACACACACACACACACACACAGACTGCATTAGGTATGTACACACATATAAGACCTTACACACACTAACAGGTCTCTGTTCTTTATTAAGATAATGATTAATGATCCTTCTACACTGCACAGCCAAAAGTATGTAGATGCTTGCCAGCTCAAAGACTCCCTTTATTTTAGCTCATGTTCCTGTACCTGAGCAGAACAAATAAGGTTCTACTATCTAAAGCTGCAGCAGAAGGAGTGAGGGTGCAGGATGATGACGATGTTCTGGTGTCCATATCCTTTTGGCTGTACAGTGTATTATAATACGATAATCAGTAGCTGGTTAGTTGATGAACCGTTTCGCTGTGCTCGGGTTGAATCATGGTCGCCGGGCTGTTGATGATACTCAGTAACTGAGCACTGCGCCATTGCTCCACCTGCAGATTCCTACGAGGATAAACATATTGCAGTGACAGCAGAGCCTCTGTCACAGACTACCACACACACACACACACACACACACATTCATATTCATATAAAGAGGAACTGGAACCACTGGTAATAATACAGAATTCTTTCACTACATTACTGTACACACATGATGGGGGCAGAGTGTGTGTGTGTGTGTGTGTGTGTGTGTGTGTGTGTGTGTGTGTGTGTACCTTGGTGTGAGGTCCAAACTCTTCTGTGAGTTTTTTTAGAGCATTTTCGTATTCGATGATCATCTGAGCAAGCCGAGGAAACGATGGCTCACTGCAACAACAACCAACAATCAATCAGGAAGCAGCATTCGTGTGTGTGTGTGTGTGTGTCTGTGTGTCTGTGTGTGTGTCTGGGGGGGGTGGGGGATTGGAACCCAGAGCCTCATGAACTGGAGCAGGATCATATATGGAGTACAGTATTTGTAATTACCTGGTCCCGTTAGAGAGTTCGTAAGCACAGTTGTACATTCCCATCAGAGTTTTACGCTCGTCGATTCTGGATAAAAGTAAAATGACGGAGGTGTAGGTGATGATCAGATCCAGGTAATTCTTAGTCAGATCAAAGTTCACCATCTGAAACACGACACGGTCTTCATTAGAACATCCCAAACAATCTGTGCTTAGAATAACGTTTATCCATAAAACACTGAGCTTAAAGGACGTACGATGTTAAAGAAGCACTGACAGGCGTCGATGGTGTTCAGTAACTCGTACACGTGATCCTGTAGTCAATTATAAATCGTTAATAAGATTGAGCAATCATCTGCTTTAACACTCAGACAAAGGTTTATTTCTGCTGACCAGGGCTGCCCCTGTGTACCATCTCATCACTGTGATCATAATGAGTTATTATTTAAGATGAACTAAGATGAATAAATTACCCTGAACTCCATCACATCGATGAAAGAATCATAAAAAGTGTTGAGTGTTTCCAAGATGACTGACTTCTGCTTCTGAATGCTGGCTAGCTGTTGCTGCAGAATAAACACCATAGGAAACATGAAGATAAAAATAAAACACAGAATAAAATCTGTGAACACACAGATAGATTTTACCATTTTCTTCTTTTTATTCTTGTATGGGAAAAAATGAATCTTAATCTGGTGTTGGTCTCAGCCACACCTGGTCTTGGTCTTGTCTCGGACTCGACTACAAAAAGTCTCAGCCTTGACTTTGACTCGACTTTAATGGTCTAGGGTTCAACACTTATAGGTTTTTATAATTAGAATTGTGTGTTTGATGGAACTCACACTGCCGCCTCTGAAATCGATGTTTGGAAATTTTCTGTTGATGTATTTAACTGCAGGTTCCATCGATTTATCCGAGAGAAACGATGGTCTTCGTTTAACATCTGCACACATCTGCAATTAAACACAATTCACACAGAATAAGCACTTTAAGCACACACTTTCTTCACACTTACACTCATGTGTTTATTACTGTGTGTGTGTGTGTGTGTGTGTGTGTGTGTGTGTGTGTGTGTGTGATTATCTGGATCATTAGGTAAGGTACCAAAACTCCTCCACAGGTAATGTTTTTTTCCAATATGTATTAAAAAGTGCAGAAACCTAGTGAAATTTGTTCCTGCAGAAGTTGTGTTGTGTTTGTGTGTGTGTGTGTGTGTGTGTGTGTGTGTGTAGTTCTGGTTTCCTGTTTGCACTTCCTCTTTGTTTCTCTGCTCCGATGTAACACCCTAATACAATTTTAACTTTAATATTATTCTAAAGTGCATATCTAATAATATTAATAAACACGTCCAGAATATTGATTGAGTCTACCCCGATACTGATCCTGATGAGCGACAGGTTATTGATCAGTTTAACGTTACGCTCAGTATTCCTGATTCTAGATTACAAATTAAAGATAAAACATACAAATAAAAGTAAAAGACATAAAGACAAGTATGAATAAATAAGAAATAAATGACATTAATGAAAATATCTAGAGGAAGCATTCAGTCTGTTTGTCCTGTTCCTGTTTTACAGTCGATGGATGTTTTGATTAAGTTTATTGCAATATTTTATACTAAACGATTAATTTTACGAAATAGTCCTGACCTTTTTGATGTAATTCATGCGGATTAAAACACCTCTGCCCCTCTCATTCAGAACCACCAGTTTCTCCGCCAGCTTCATCTGGTACGCCATGACTGCAACTCATAGACACTCTCACACACACACACTCTCTCTTAAACTGATACTCTCACATAGGAAGTTACAGAGGAAGATGAAGGCCACAGACACGCCCTTTCAGGGGGCCGGACCAGCAGAGAGCGGAACTGCAGGTTATCCACTTCATCATGGGGTTCTAGGCTGAAACCCCCCCGGACAGGGTGCCAGTCCATCTCAGGGAACATGCACTCACTCACTTAATATGCTACCTTAATAATAATAGTAATCATCGTCAAGCAGACGCCCTTATCCAGAGCGATTTACAACTCATACAGTCTTACAATCCAAGCCATTGTGGGTTAAGGGCCTTGCTCAAGGACCCAACAGTGGCAGCTTGGCAGAGGTGGGATTTGAACCCTGGACCTTTGGGTTCATAGTCCAGTACCTTACCCGCTAACCACCATGTCCCATGTAGAAATGCCAGTTGACCTAACACGTCTTTGGAATCTGGCACAAAACCCATGAAGATACAGGGAGAACATGCAAATTTCACACAAGCAGCGGCCTGGTCAGGACTCAATCTCAGGTCTCTGAGGCTGTGAGGTAACAAATCTAACCACTGCCTCACTGTGCCACCCTCGAGTGATCTCTGTACCATAATAACGAACTATAAAACATCACCAAGACTTATAAAATCTTATTTTCTATAAACTGTTCCAAAATAAAGTGAGTCAAATCAGGTCAGGTTAAAATAACAGTACAGCGTTTTTTTAATAATAGGTCAGGGGTCGAACAACATTTATGTACCATAAACTTTGTTACAAAGAATTTTGTGCCAAGAAATATTTCCATTTATAGTACTATATACCTGAAACTTTAACGTTTAGCAGCCATTTTAAACTACAGACAAATTGAAAAATCTTGTACAGTAAACTATAAAAGAGAGGATATTTCTAAGTTTAGCGATATTGCATAATTGAAAGAAAGCAATTCGAGTGATGCTGCTAATGTGCGCATCAAAGGAGAGATCTGAATCAAATGTGACCCCTAAGTCACAGATGGACAGCTAAGTTACAGACGGACTGGGCGACACTGGACAGCCATCTACATTTAGGATAGGTGTAGCCAACCTGTCTCTCACAGCCTTAGGTCCCACTAATAAAACCTCAGTTTTATCTGAGCTACGTAAGAGAGAATTTAATGACATCCAGTCTTTTATGTCCTTTACACAGTCCTCAAATAAAGATATGATTAAGACTTTCAAACATCTATACATACATAAATAATTTGTCTGATTTTATACCGATATCATTTCCAGCAGGGGCGTCACTAAAGGTTTATGGATAGGGGATCTAAGTTTTGATTACAGAGGTGTAGAGGTGAGTCTCCCAGGACATTTAAAAGTCCCAAAAAGGCCCTCATTATGAAACTTGCAAAAAACTCAATGGAGAAATTACCTCATAGCAGCAATTTTTTTGAAGAGACATGTCATTCAAAGTTTGTATTGGGTACAGCTCTTATAAGACTTAACTACTATCCATATAATAACAAGAGGTATAGCTTTTTAAATCAAATTTCGTTAGCAGACTAAAGCTTTTCTTAAATCCAGCAAATGCGTCAAATAACTTTCATTATGAGAAAACTATTTCTAAACCAATTTAACTTCAATTTTTTTCCTGTTCTGCCTTTACTAATAAGTATTTTTTTAAATCAAATACCAATTAAATTTAGTTGAATATTTGATTTAAACTGTAAAACCCCCTCACCGGACAGGCCTTTGCACTAGTGCACTGATGAGTTTTCATTTTCATTAGATAATGCTAACATGTTCACTTTATTTGTACTGAAATTACACTCACGCATCAACACAATCAAACCTTGTTTCAAGTTCCAGGGATGTTTTGGCCTAATGTGGTCCATGGTTTGTAGTATAATAACAAATTATTTTCTAAGGAACACTAATAAGGATTCTGTTCTGTAAATATATAATGATTTTTGGAACTTTCTTTCTAAAATAATGTCAAGTAGGTGCTCAGGTGGCATAGCGGTTTAATACACTAACCCACCACCACAGAGACCCAGATATGCAGATACCGTTTGTTGTGTCGAGGGAGGGGAGTCCAGTTGAAGGAGCATCCCCCAGTGATGCAAAAATAACTCCTACCCTTCGCCCTATGTCTCTGCCCTGGACAAGATGACTTGTGGTCTATGGAGACAGCTGGCAGAGCTACTGTGAGTCTGACAGGAAAAAGCGGGACTAAAACGTGAAAAACATACAAATTTATAAATATGGGTTTTATTTTTCACTATAAAAGCTTTTAACATCGTTAATAATGTTAAATTCAGTGAATAATAAAAGTCCTTACAGCCGAACTGAAACCTAATTAAACTGTATAAAGTTTGATATTATAAAAAAAAATATATATATACATATATAATAATAATTATTATTAATAACTATTCAAAATCTCTCCCGCCTTTTCTCAGCTCTGACACGCCGCACTCTTGACTGAAAGGACTCCCTTTGCTTTATACAGCAGGTTCTGAAATTCACCGATTTGCAAAGCATAACTCCCGGAATCGCTTAAAAGAAAATTAAATGTAGATCAACTAAGAGTCGTTTTTGATGGGAGGAGTCCGAACCAGGTGTTTTTATTGGTTGAGTGGCGTGGGGGGAGTATTTTGATTGGCTGATGTCCTGTGGTGAACTGTCAGTCATGACAGTTCAGCAGGTTGGGTTGAAGAGTTGGAAGTTTTTGTAGCGCAGCTTGAGAAACTCCTCCCGTCTGAAATGAGCGGTGAGTCAAAAACTCTTTTATTAAAGTTGCTTTCGTGATTCCGAAAGTGACAACCAGTTAGTTTAAAGCGTAGTCATTAATTAACGAGTCGTTCTGACAGTCTGAACGCGGGGTTAATGAGCTTTCTGTGCTGGTTGAAGTCGATTCTTACAGAACTGGTTGAACAGCCCGGAGTAATTTAGTGTTAGCTTAGCTTAGCATAACTTTACTTTAGTTTGTATGTTCTCTGTGTTATAATTAAGTATGAGCAATATTTAATTACAGCTGCGATTCACAGAGTTCTTAAATCTTATGTGTTAAAGCCAGAGGTGGAGTGGAGCTTTAACATCAAACAGTAAAGTTTAAATAAATAAATAATGAATGAGAAAAACTGGTGCAGTTTGTCAGTTTAATCAATTTGCATGTAGCTTCAGTTAGCCTCAGTTAGCTTGAGTTAGCATCGGCTCTTACGTCTGTCAGACAGACAGACAGACACACACACACAGACACAGATTTATTAAATAAACCAGATTAAAATGTAGTTAATAATTAGCTCCTTCTACATGACTAAAGTAAACCATTATTTAATCCTGCTTTAATTATTTGATTTGTATCTAACCCTATTATTATTATTATTATTATTATTATTATTATTATAACATCTACATAGATGTTTGTGCATTGGGGGAGTGACTGAGTGAGTGATTTTAGTGTGTTTGGTTGTCTCCATTCTCAGATCAGCAGCTCGGTGATATGGCCTCTGTGGTGGAAAGTGATGACGACTCTCTGAAGAAAACAGGACAGGTAAATTCAGATTGTTTGTTTGTTGCCGTCCTTCACCCCGAAACTGACTCCGAACTCATCTGAAATTGATGGACCCAGCTGGTTGCTATGGTGTTGCTAAGTGATCACTATGGTTTCCCAGCTGGTTGCTATGGTGTTGCTAAGTGATCACTATGGTTTCCCAGTTGGTTGCTATGGTGTTTCTACGTAGTTGCTATGATGTCCAAGTTGGTTGCTAAGGTGTTGCTATGGTATGCCAGGTAGTTGCTATGGTGTTGCTAGGTGGTTGCTATGGTATCCCAGTTGCACAACCATAATGATGTGTACTTTTCTTGTAAAAATTAAACAAAAAGTGTCTTTAGTCCTCTGATTAAAAGGAATTGTAAGGGTTCTCACTGAGACTGGGATATGCGCTTGGGAGAATGTCAGTGTGTCGTTCCGTTTGTGTCCTCCACAGGAGGGCCAGCAGCAGCAGTCTCCTTTAGCGCTTTTAGCTGCTACGTGCAGTCGTATCGATGAAAGCGATGCTCAGCAGCAGCAGCAGCAGCAGCAGAGCAACCCTCAGCTGGACCTGAACCTGAACCTGAACCTGAACCCTCAGCTGATCCAGAACCCGAATGGCTGGCAGATCATTCCTGTGGGCTCTCAGGTAAACGCCTCTCCTGATAAAGTGCTATGTCCGAAGCCAGCAGGGGGCGAGACCGAGCAGCAGCAGCAGCAGCAGCAGCAGTTTGTTCTGAGTTCGGCTGCGTTACAGAACCAGCAGGTTCTGACGGCTCTCTCTGGGGTTCTACCCAACATCCAGTACCAGGTCATCCCCCAGTTCCACACCGTGGACGGACACCAGCTGCAGTTCACCCAGACTTCCCATGATTCACCCGGAGCTGGGACGGGCCAGATCCAGCTCATCTCTCCGGGCGCCGGGAGCCAGCCCCTCATTACGACGGCGACCAATCAGAGCACGGGAAACATCCTGACTGTTCCGGGCGTGATCCCGCTCCACAACCTCACGCTGGGAAACTCGGTCCTGACCAACCAGACACCCTTCATTAACATGCCACTGGCACTTAATAACATCACGCTACTTCCTGTTAGCACAGGCGCTAACGTGAACGGCGCCGCTCAGAACCAGACCATCACGTCCTCGGCCACGCTCGCCTCCGAATGCGTGAGCACGAACATCCCGGGCGGCGCCGTCAGCACCTACACGGACGCGGCATCGGCTCAGGGCGCCGCCGTGAACATGAGCATGTTTCAGAACGTGACTGCTGGGATCTCGGGTCAGTCCGACAGCAGGGACGCTCAGCAGCAGCAGCAGCAGCAGATCCTCATCCAGCCCCAGCACTACTCCAGGGAAAACTCGGGCCACGCCCACTGTCCAATCAGGAGCCATTCACACAGGTCATGTGATCTCAGCTGATAGCTTACAGAACCTCCAGATCCAGACCCTGAATAATGGGCCCCTGCTCCTGAGGACCGTGGGGCCCCAACGGCCAGGTCAGCTGGCAGACCCTACAGCTGCAGAGTCCCGCCGGGGCCCAGATCACAGTGGCCTCACTTCCTACTGTCACATCACTTCCTGGACTGGCTCAGCCTGGAACCATCAACCTGAATAGCGCGGGGCTGCAGATGCACCAGCTACAGGAAGTGCCGATCGCCGTCAGCGCCGCAGGTTAGCGTTAAATCAGAAATAAGAAAAGGACTTTAATTATTTCATTATTTTTTTCTACTGGATAACATTTAAAATTTTATTTAATAAAGAAATAACAGAAAGAATGGAAAAAGAATAAAAGAAAAATATATAGAAAAAAGAGTAGATCAAAAAGTAGAAGATAAAATAAAATAAAAAATTAAAGGGAAAAAGGTAGAAAAAAGGGTAAAAGAGAAAAGAAAATGTAATAGAGAAAATAAGAAGAAATATAGAAATAAAAAAAACAGGAGCAAACTAAGAATGTCATGAAACAGGATACAAAGGCAAACAGGAGAAGGAAGGAAAACGTTAAAGAAAGAAAGGGAAAAAAACAAGAAAAGAAAGGAATAAAAATAAAGACTATATGTATGTGTGTATTAATGTTTTTAAGAAATAAAAAATGAACAGAAAGACTGGAAATTGAAATAAAAGGGAAAAACATAGACACAAAGTAAAAGATGAAAACAAAGAAAGATAAAAGGAGGGAAAAATAAACTAGGTTGTGATATAAAAAAAAAAGAAAAAAGCAGAAAAACAATTAAAGGGAAAAACAAAGAGGACAAACACAAAGTCATGGACTGTGTATGAGGTGGCGTAGTTGGAGTCCGTCTGAGATTCGGTGGAGTACGCACTGCTTCAGCCATAGAGCCGGCGCTTTTGCTGTACCCCAGTGTGCACAGGACGTCAGATGCACTAAGCCCATCATCTTACCGATGTCATGTGATGCATGATGTCACACCACCTCTGTTGAATACCCTAGCTGTACATAACTAATCTTTAAAATTTTTATTTTTGCTGGTTATATCTTATTTACACTTTAATCAGCCCCCTCCTTGGTGTCGGTCAGTTTTTTTTCCCCACCTTTGAATATCTTCGCCCCTCCAGTTGAATTATGGGATAGGATACTGTGCGTTGTTTGCATACTTAAAATGGACTGCTGATGCAGGACGCATCTTGGGACTTTTTCACGTACTGTTTAATGCATACTGTATATTTGGGCACAATACCAGGCCTCGCTTACTGCTCTCACGTAGTGCTTAGTGTGGAAGGGAGGCCGCTGAATCTCTGGGAGACCACAGACGTGTGGGAATGGTAAAGAAACCGTGTGTGTGTGTGGTGTGTGTGTGTGTGTGTGTGTGTGTGTGTGTGTGTGTGTGTGTGGTGTGTGCGCGCAGGTGATCAGGGTGCAGCAGGGTGAGGAATTTGGACGACTCGATGCTGGAACATGACACGACGCCGCCGAGTCGCCGCTCACGCGAGAAGCTTGTACATGTCCTTACTGTAAAAAGATGGAGAAGTCACCCACGGTACAACGCACACACACACACACAATTCTAATCCTAACCCCAGAGCGTGAGCACACGCGTGTGTGTGTGCATGTGTTTATGTAACAGAAGATGTAATACCAGGACACCGAGTGCTCTGTGGTGACATCATCGATTTCAGTTACAGTTTGAATTTTGGCGATTGAGATTCATTTTGACAGTTAGAATTTGAATCCAAATATTCAATCTTTGGGAGAGTTTTAATTTTTAAACCTAACAAAACACACAGCACACCAGACAGAGCAGTTATCTACATAATGTGGCTCGAACCGGGTCTGTACGTTAAACGTGTCTGGCTTTATTAATGACAGAAATGTGTGGAAGAAGAAGAAAAGTGAGAAGCAACAGAGAACTTTTCAATCTCTGTATAATAAAGGTTCATATAACAGTTCCTGTAGTACTGTGTGAAAGTAATTCTCATCAAAATTCCTGTTCCCGTGTGCGTGCGCAGTAATGACCCGAGTAAGAAGAAGCAGCACATCTGTCATATCTCTGGTTGTGGGAAGGTTTATGGTAAGACGTCTCACCTGAGAGCTCACCTGCGCTGGCATTCAGGAGAGCGCCCGTTCCTCTGCACCTGGGCTCAGTGTGGCAAACGCTTCACCCGCTCCGATGAGCTGCAGAGACACCGCCGTACACACACAGGTACACACACACACACAGGTATACAAACTGAGCACTTTAAGTATAGATCGGATTCAGACTCTGTAAGAAGTGTAAGTCAGTCCCTAACCCTTACCCCTGACCCCTAACCCCTGACCCTGGTGTGTTTCTGTAGGGGAGAAGAAGTTCTCGTGTCCAGAGTGCCCCAAACGCTTCATGCGCAGCGATCACCTGTCCAAACATCTGCGCACACACACCAAGAAGAAGCACAGCACCAGTGCCGACAGTCAGCCCGACCACCTCATCACCATGGAAACGCTCTCGCCAGATGGAATGGCTCGTCTGGCCAGCAGCGGCATCAACGTGGTGCAGGTCGGAGAGGTGCACCCCCTCAACCTGAACGCTAATGGCTTCTAGCTAAGAGCTAATCACAGGTAAGCAGGTCAGCAACCACACCATAGCTACCATCTAGCAATCACTTAGCAACACCATAGCTACCATCCATAGGAACCTCATAGCAACAAAATAGCAATCACCTGGGAATCCATAGCAAGCACCTTGCAGCACCCTAGCTACCAGACTGAACCCCTACTGCCATGAGATTTGATCACGCTCAGTCGCAGATACGGCATGACCCATCTTGTGATGTCCTTGAGGTCCCTGGTAGAGCAAAGAACCCAAGCTAGGTCAGAACCCACCCAAAGCAGGTAAAGCATTAGAGTGGATGTGTTCTCATGTATTCCAGTGCCATGGGAGCCCCAAAATAACAGCCCAGGCACAGACGGCCCGAACAGGGTTCCAAGCCAACCACAGAGTCTGTTCACCAACCAGTTGTTGTTGTTGTTATTGTTATTATTATTATTATTAATATTAATAGTGTTACTATTATCATTATTGTCATTGTCCTTGTAATGTTTATGATTGTTATTTTTTATTAGTAGTAACAGTGCCTGATTATTTTACCCCCCTCCTCCTGGATGGATCATGTGATTGATGTGAGATATGCTGTATATGATGTGCATCTCTCTCTCTCCCCTTCTTTCTCTTAGGTTGCTGATGGCGGAGATTAAAGGTGTATATGATTTTGGTTTTTTTTTTTTACACACACCCATACCCTGCCCCCACCCCACCCTCGGTGTAAAAGCCATCATGCAGAGTGAATAATTTAAATATTTTGCTTTCTTTTGTACATAAATTATATTTTTCTAAGCTCTTTATGTGCTTTATGTTGTGTACGATTCATGTACATTGTGTTTCATCTTAAAATATTTTATATAACTGATGACACAGCGAGTGTGTGTGTGTGTGTGTGTGTGTGTGTGTGTGTGTGTGTGTGTGAGAGAGAGAGAGGGACTAAAGATACACACACGGTCATTCATTCACGTGCTCACACAGTCTCTCTGTACCATGATTATTCTGAATATAATTCATCTTTCTGTAAATTAAAGCTCATTAAATCCTCCATGGTCCTCTTGCTCTGCTGCTTTTACACCACACGCTTAAGTTTAATGAGCCTTTGATTACTTTATTTATCATTAGCCTTTGATTACTTTTTATTTTTGTACTTTGATTACTTGATTTATCTAGTGCTGTTTCACAGTAAAGCTTTATCTCTAAGCAGCTTTACAGAGATCAGATCTAAAGCTGTGATCAGGAACATCGTGAGGAACGGTCGATCAAATATTATTTTACTTATCTGTTTAATTTATAGTTATATTATTTATGCATGGGGTTATATTTATTTTATTTATGGTTGTGGCAATACTGCTCATTAGGCTACATGTCCCATAATGCATAGTGAATAGATATCCTCCATTCATTTTGTCCTAGCTTAGTGTTCAGTAATGGTGGTGCGGTTCGATCACCGTGTATTTAATAAATTGTTCTGGATTTTTTAACATTCACAGACGGGACAGTTTGACGTCTTTAATACGTGCTTACAGAGGCATTTGTAATTGGTGCCTTAAAACCGGATGCAAAAATTGTGGGTAGTGTGTATTACTAACTTCAGGACATCATTGTTTGATCTTCTAACCCTAGTAAGTGGAGAACGTTTTGGGCTTAAACTTTATAGTTATTAATCTTATGCGTGTGGGAGGGCATAAAACCATCAGATCAGTTTTTCAATTCAGTTCAATTCAGTTCATAGACAACGGTGCCACTACACTGAGTGACCCAGCAGGGGGGGCGGCACAACACAGCTATGAGCTGCAGCTCAGCATTTTCCATCATCCAGAGAGGAAGAAGCTCAGCGGGGCTTAGCTGATCCGTTCTGATTATTCGGATTTCATTCACGCTGGTAAGTTTATTTTTATTATTATATTATATTATTATTATTATTATTATTATTATTATTATTATTATTATTGGTTAATGATTGTTACTGCAGTAGGACATTAGATTGAACCCAAACACAAAGGAAACGAACTGTGTGTTCTAAGGGGCTTTAAAACGGCTTGGCTCTGCGTTAGCTTCGGCAGGTTATTAGCAACACAAAGGCCCTTCCAGTCCATTTGGAGCCTTTAGCAGAGCCCCTTACCCAGAGCCCTTACAGTCCCAGCAGCTGTGGGCTAGGGTCCTGCTCACGGACCCAACGGTGGCGGCTTGGCAGAGGGTCCAGTGCCTTACCCGCTAGGCTACCACAGACCTAACCCCATTCATCAGCAGAGGAAAGAGAAAAATACTGTTATTTATATAATATTATTTATAGATTTATATTTATTAATCGATTATCCGCTATAGATATGTATTATCATTTATAATACTTATAATAAATACCGGTCAATCCTATAGTTAATTTAACTTAAATGTATTATTATTATTATTATTATTATTATTATTATTATTATTATTGTAACTGATGTTGTTATTGTTATATTTTGTTATTATTATTGCTGCTGTTTGCTGTTATTTTATTTATATATTAATTATTATTAATATTACATTGTTAATGTTTATTATAATATATTATTGCTGTTATTATATTTATATAATAATTATTATTAGTAGTAATATTACATTTTTTAATGAGTAGTATTATATTATTATTTATATTATTATTATTGCTGTTATTGTATTATTATTATATTCATTATTAGTATATTATCATATAATTAGATATATTATTATTATCATTGTTGTTATATTATGAAATCGTTTTTCTTCTCGAAATCCCATTTTATTTTTCCCCTTTTTCATTTTTTATGCATTTTTTTCCCCACCATTCTGAATTTTTAAGTTTTACCGGTATTTTAATAGGCTTGTTAAATAAATAAGTAAATAAATATATATACCTTAAGTATTACATCGGTACAATGACTTCAATAGCGCACATGCTGCTAATCTATAGTTAAGTTAGTGGATAACTAAACTTTACTGACCCATCACAGTGTTGATATCAGCAGCTTCATCACTACAGTGCAGACTGTCCTGTGGTCAGGGAGTTTGATGAAGATTAAAAATCGAAAATCAAAGGCTCATATCATGCTCCTTGGCACCATTTTCAGACCCGTGGATTAGGTGGGGCCTGCCCTTATATAAGATTTGTACTCCCTGTCTCCCTCACATACACACACAGCATGTTTAATGAGGATAAGGCAGACCTTTTAGTGGATGAAACCGTAACAGTGTGTGTTATGTGATGTGCAACAGTAGAAGATGAGTTTGGCGGTGAGTCGGGAGCAGCGCAGTACTGCAGGTAACAGGATGACGAAGATCCTGCAGGAGGAAGAGGAAGATGAGTTCTACACCACCACTTATGGAGGATTTAATGATGTACGTACAGTCTGTGTGTGTGTGTGTGTGTGTGTGTGTGTGTGTTGTTCGTATTACTGATGTGCTGATGTGCTGAGCAGGAGTCGGGTGATGATGAGTACCGTGGTGATCACTCTGATACGGAGGATGAGGTCGACAGTGACTTTGACCTAGATGAAGGAGAAGAACCTGATAGTGAACAGGAAGAGGAAGCTCCCCGCAGGAGGAGCCGTATCCTCACTAAAGCTTACCGAGTAATCACACACACACGCATTATGTTGCATTATGTTTCTTTCAATGTGTCATTAATTGATTCTGAAATTTTTACTCTTGCTAAATATCCAGGGTTCTTTTTTTTTTTCAAAAGATGTTTCACAAGATTAAACTTGATTTTTTTTCCAAAAAGGATAACAACAAGTTTTGGATCTGGATTTGGTTATCTAGGGTTAGGTCACACTGTGTACAAAACCGAACCAAAAATAAGCGCATTCTGCAAAATTGAATTTACATTTACAGCATTTAGCAGACACCCTTATCCAGAGCGACTTACAGTTGGTACAGTCTTACAATCCAAGCAATTGTGGGTTAAGGGGCTTGCTCAAGGACCCAACAGTGGCAGCTTGGCAGAGGTGGGATTTGAACCCAGAGTCCACTATCTTAACCGCTAGGCTACCACAGTCCACATTATTGTTATAATTAAAACATACTTCTAAAACCTCTATTTAATCTTTCTTTATAAAAATGCTGTTGTAGCTTTATAAATGAACAGAATTGGCCAAACAGATTATTGTTCTGTTGTCAAAGTATTTGGAGTTCAAATACCATAATTTTAACATTTCTTTATACAGTGTAAAAAAAGATGTTTTTCAATTCAAAATCTTTGCAAAAGTAAGAAACATTTTCTTTGGGTCTTATACAAAATATCTGTCTTGTAGTAACCTTAGATTCACATTTGAAACTTAATGAAAGTACATCAAGTGCTCTTTTTTTAATCAGTTTCCATAATTCTTAGGCGTGCAGATGGAGAATAAAGATTAAGTCAGATTTCTCTCTTAAAGTGGTTATTAATGATTAATTATCTTTTTTATTAACAATTAATGTGCTATAATATTTTTTCTCCAAAATCTGACAGATCAGTTTGATCCTGGATAGGAAATCGGGGGATTTAATTATCCGGACGATCTGGATCAGGATTACAAGCTTTTTCAGTACATTTTCAGACTATAAAACCCAAACAAACAAGGTGTTTTTTACTTTTACAAACATTTTTAAATATGTCATGAACTGTTTTGTTACACTGTATAATTAGGTAGGCTTGGAAAAGCCAACATACTGTTTTCCGAGATATTGTTTTTATCTTTTTTTATTCTTCTTGTCCAAATTTTGTACCGTTTTCACAGGTCACAATTTTTGAGCTACGGTCACGAAATTTGGCATGGACGTAGAGCCCATACGGGAATGGGGTGCTTGTGCTTTTGGTGCCGATGGCACAGCGGCCCCTCAAAGTTCAAAATTTTGCCCATAGGAAATAATGGGGTTTCAGTCTGGCAAGTGTTCCCTGATGGATCAATGACCGTAACTCAGGCTTGGTCCCGGATGCAATCTGAGGTGAGACGTGATGCCCAAGGGGCCCGTCTGGACCCCGGCTGGGCACTGAGGCCCCTGGCGGGTCAAAGACCGTAACTCAGTCAGTTTTCGACCTACGGCCACAAAATTCGGCAGGTTTGGTCCCGGGTGCAATCTGAGGTGACATGTGATGCCCATGGGACCCCTGTGGACCCCGGCTGGGCACTGGGGCCCCTGGCAGGTCAATGACCGTAACTCAGTCAGTTTTTGACCTACAGGCTTGGTCCCCAGTTCAACTTGAGGTGACTTGCGATGCCCTTTGGGCCCATGGGTAAGGTCACTTTTTCAAGCCAACCTCAAAGTTCGTCCACGAACTTTCGCCATCCAGTTATATTTGTGTTGAACTCTTAATACTTAATTAACAGAAAAATAATGTGTTTTTTATGTTCTGTTAATTTGTTACTTCATTATCAATTAATTCATAATTTTAATGCAGCAATTCTTTTTAATAATGTAAGGTTAAATGATAGTTTTATAAGTGTGAGGGTTATTTTTGGCTCCTCAGCACTTTCTCAGTCCAGCTTTCTCTTAAGCTGGGATCAAAGTATCTTCTTATATGGCATTAAAGCTATCCTAGATTTCTGCTTCAAGTTTTAAAAAATAACCCAAGCATTTACTCCTGGATAATGGGACGATTGGGTTACTAAATCCAGATCCAAATCTTTTTTAAATCTTCTGCTACATTATGACCCTGATATCATAGTGTGTGTGTGTGTGTGTGTGTGTGTGTGTGTGTGTGTGTGTGTGTGTGTGTGTGTGTGTGTGTTAGGAGCCCCTGAAAGTCATGAAGCCCAGAGTGAAGCGTCCTTCTGAAGAACCAAAACCTGAAAAACCCAAAGCGGAGAAACGCTCTGCTCACGATCTGCACGAGTGCACAGAGAGTGTGTAACTAACACACACACACACACACTGCACTGTTAATAATTATAACCCAAACTCTCTGTCTCTCTCCCTCTGTAGTGCGTAAGTCAGTCAGAAAGTCGACCAGTGAGCACACCAGGAAGACATTTGAGCGTCTGCAGGAGCGTCAGCAGGAGGCGCCGCGCCGCCGAAGAGTGCAGAGAGAACGGCCGCTGAGTCAGGAGGAACTGCTGAAGGAGGCCCAGCTCACGGCCCAGAGTAACCTCCAGTCACTGGGTACACACACACGCACACACCATGTACAGTGGGTGTCGTCATCTAGCTTTTTTACTTCATAGCATATAAACACAGTTTAGTTGAAATAATGTTAGAAAGAAAGAACGATAGAGAGTTGGAGCATCAGCAGCTTGGTCGGGTTAATAAGAGCTGAACTTACCAGATCCATGAATGAACCTCCGATCAACCGTGGTGATGGGAACGACGTGAAGGAAATCAGAAAGAAGGAGCTGCTGGAACCGCCAGAGCTGCTGATGCTGTATAACTCTCCCGTAACACTTCTGACTGATCCATCAAACCAAACCCAGCTAGAAGCTGATCCAGTATTTTTATTGATGGGACTCAAACTGATCTTCAGTCTTGTTGCTCTTCAGTCGAGCTGTGAATCCATTAAGAGTCCAGGATCTTTGATTTATTGTTTTATTTCGTCTCTATGAACTTTCCAGCTTAAATCCAAATCCTGGTTTGTACGGGTGATGAACCGCGGCTCATTGGAACCACCAGGCTCATTAAGAGTCTCATTCTCAGTCAGAGTCTCACTGATTTTGATTTTATTGATTTTGAAAACTCATTATAATTCATTTCTTTTAAATGTATAATTATGAGTGTTGCTGCTTTGTTAGGGCTGGTGCCATTGCTATGGTTACGTGTGTATATGTGGTTGCGTAATACTTACAGAGCTTCAGTCAGCATTGGCACTCCTAGAACGGCTCTCAGCCAATCACATTATGGGGAGAACTAACTGTGAATATAAGGGTTACACACCTTACAAAGACACCCTGTGTTTATGTGTTTATGTGTGTGTGTGTGTGTGTGTGTGTGTGTGTGTGTGTGTGTGTGTGTGTGTGTGTGTGTGTGTGTGTGTGTGTTGTAGAAAATTATGAGCGATTAGAAGCAGATAAGAAGAAGCAGGTGCAGAAGAAGAGAAGGTTTGAGGGACCGATGATCCGTTACCACTCCATCCTGATGATGTCAGAGCCTCCTCTTAAAGATGAGAACGTAGACGTAGAGGGGTAAAACACACACACACACACCCACACACACACACACACAGTGACAGGTTATTTGTAGCTCAGTCTCTCACTATGCCCCTAACTGGTCATTAAATCTTATGATTTCATCCCTTCTCTTATAGGCTGGATCAGGACACGCCTCCCTCAGCCTGTTCCTCGACTGTGGCGGTGGGGGCGGGGTCTCTCTGCTCACGTACATTTATCACGTTTAGTGATGACGAAGCGTTTGAAGCCACTTTCCCCCCGTCGGCCCGCGTCGGCCCCGCCCTCCCCACTCAGGAAGTCTGTCCTGTTACCCATAATCCCGCTCTGTACCGTGACCCGGTGACTGACATACCTTACGCCGACGCCCGCGCCTTCAGGATCGTACGCGAGGCTTACAGAAAATACATCGCCGCTCACGGTTTCCCTGACGATGCCTCGCAGTCCCACACGGAACCTCTAGGAGGTGCCAAGAGTCTCCGATTAAAAGGACTGACTGTGTAGAGTGAGAGTCAGTTATTGATTAATTGATTATTGATTAAGATTAAGTTATTGATTGAGACACACACACACAAAGGGACTGTGCTCTCATACACACACACACACATGAGAAGAGTGTGTGTTCTTGTTCTCTTATCTGTAATGTGTATTTGGGGGGTAATATTTTGTTATTTTCACACTGAAATAAAAAAATTTCATTACAGTTTTATTTCTGTAGAGCTCTTTTACAGCAATAGAAATTTGTCACAAAGCCAAGTCCAGGCTCAACCCCGTATAAAACTAAAGCAGATGGTGCCGTAGACATAAGGGCACGCCGATACCACAGCATATAACTCATCAGCTGTCACAAACCAACATACCAGGTTACCAAAATCCTATATGTCCTTGGATCCCGAGACATTGAGTCTTGAGTCTGGTTTTAAAGACTGACACTACGAATGCAGTTACATAGCTGCAGAAAATCAGATTTTGTCAGTAGTGCTGGAACAAATGACTATTTTGATCGTTTAACAATTTATCTATTATGGAAACAAATAATAGATTGAGATAAGTCAGTTACCAAATAACTTTTATGTTGTGATCAGCCATTACATTTTCTTGAGGTAGATTTATGAATTTGGTAACTAACAGTGAAGTGGGGTTAGGTTTGGTGAGAGTACAATGATTCCCCCATCATTATAATCCATTACATGGAACCAAGGAATCAAGGAAAGTGCAGGGGCTGGCACATATTAAGTACTGCCAATGCTGCAGCAAAAATCCTGACGGGTAAAAAAGTGAGGGATCACATCACACCAGTCCTCAAACAGCTACACTGGTTACCAGTATCACTTAAAAATGATTTTAAGATAATTCTACTAGTTTTCACAAAAATATAACCAAAAACCCTAGATTACCAGAGAGGTGCATGTCCTCCTGAGAGCACATAATTCTGCCTTGAAGTCTGGGGACAAAGACACTCTTAAAGGTTCAAGAGCTAACTTGAACTGGAGTGTGAGGGCAGCAAAGAGGGCTCATGGACAGAAAATCCTGAATCCTGGCGCATCTGGAGAATAAAAACGCTCCTCATTGATTTCAGCTCTGCCTTTAATACAGTTATCCCTCAGCATTTGGTAAGGAAAGTGGGTCCACTAGGCATGGACACTCTACTGGGCAACTGGTTATTAGACTTCCTTACAGACAGACCCCAGCCAGTACGAGTTGGAGGAAATGCCTCTAAGACAGTCATCATGAACACTGGAGTCAAACCAGCTGCTAGATTGCTCAGACAGAGTATTTCTAGTGCCGGTCCCAAGCCCGGATAAATGGTGAGGGTTGCGTCAGGAAGTGCATCCGGTGTAAAACATTTGCCAAATAAAGTATGCGAGTTCATAATAATTTCACCATACCGGATCGGTCGCGGCCCGGGTTAACAACGACCGCCACTGGTACTGGTAGCAAACGGTACCTGCGGAAATTGTACTACTGTTTGCCGAAGACGAAGAGGAGGGAAGTGTGTGAGGAGACAGAGAGAAATCAGGAGGGGCCAGAATATAGCACTGAGGGTAGCAACCCTAAATGTAGGGACGATGACAGGGAAAGGTAGGGAGCTGGCTGATATGATGCAGAGGAGGAAAGGTCGATGTTTTGTGGGTGAAGGGTAGCAAGGCTCGATGCATTGGTGCAGGGTTTAAACTGTTCTGCCATGGTGTGGATAGGAAGAGAAATGGAGTTGGTGTGGTCCTGAAGGAGGACTGTGTAAAGAATGTCGTTGAGATGAAAAGGGTGTCAGATAGGATAATATGTCTGAAGCTGGAAATTGAGGGTGTAATGGTGAATGTTGTTAGTGGCTATGCACCACAAGTTGGGTGTGAGTTAGAGGAGAGAGATTCTGGGTGGAGTTAGATGAAGTGGTTGACAGCATTCCCAGGGAGGAGAGACTGGTGATTGGTGCAGATTCCAATGGTCATGTTGGTGAAGGTAATAAAGGAGTTGAGGAAGTGATGGGCAGGTTTTTTGTTAAGGAAAGGAACCTAGAAGGACAGATAGTGATGGATTTTGCAAAGAAGATAGAAATGGCTGTGGTTAACACATATTTCCAAAAGATGGAGAAGCATAGGGTGATTTATAAAAGTGGAGGGAGGAGCACACAGGTAGACTACATCCTATGTAGAAGAGGTTGCTTAAAAGAGATTGGTGATTGTAAGGTAGTGGCTGGGGAGAGTGTAGCTAGGCAGCATTGGATGGTGGTGTGCAGAATGGCTCTGGTGGTTAGGAAGAGGAAGAGGACAAAGGCAGAGCAGAGGACCAAATGGTGGAAGTTGAGAAAGGAAGAATGTTGTAAGGAGTTCAGAGTGGAGCTGAGAAAGGCTTTGGGTGATAGGAAAGAGTGTTAGCAGCAACAGTAATTAGACAGACCGGTAGAAAGGTACTGGGTGTGTCTTCTGGACAGGCAAAGGATGAAAAGGAAACCTGGTGGTGGAACGAGGAAGTGCAGGAGGTTATTCAGAGAAAGAGGTCAGCTAAGAAGAAATGGGACAGGGACAGGACTAAAGAGAGTAGGGCAAAAAGGGAGGTATCAAAGCTCAAGCAGAAGGCCTACGATGAGTTATATGAAAGGTTACACAGTAGGGAAGGAGAGAAGGAGTTGTATCTGCTGGCAAGACAGAGATAGAGCTGGAAACGATGTGCTGCATGTCAGGGTGATCAAGGATAGAAATGGAAATGTACTGTCAAGTGAGGAGAGGGTGAGGGAAAGATGGAAGGAGTATTTTGAGGAGTTGATGAATGTAGAAAATGAAAGGGAAAGAAGGTTGGATGGCGTAGAAATTGTGGAACAGGATGTAGCAAAGATTAGCAAGGACGAAGTGAGGAAAGCTTTGAAAAGGATGAAGAACGGAAAGGCAGTGGGACCTGATGACATACCGGTTGAGGTATGGAAAAGTCTAGGAGAGCTGGGAGTGGTGTTTTTGAGTAGATTATTCAATGGAATTCTGGTGAATGAGAGTATGCCGGAGGAATGGAGGAAAAGTTTAGTTGTACCGATTTTTAAGCAGAAGGGTGATGTATATAGAGTTGATGAGCCACACAACGAAGATTTGAGAGAGAGTTGTGGAAGCTAGGCTCAGACAGGAGGTGACAGTGAGTGAACAACAGTATGGTTTCATGCCAATGAAGAGCACCATGGATGCGATTTTTGCTTTGAGACTGCTGATGGAGAAGTATAGAGATGGTCAGAAAGAGCTACACTGCATCTTTGTGGATTTGGAGAAAGCTTATGACAGGGTGCCAAGGGAGGAACTGTGGTGGTGTATGAGGAAGTCTCGAGTGGCTGAAAAGTACGTTAGATTAGTGCAGGACATGTATGATAACAGCGTGACAGCGGTGAGATGTGCTGTAAGAGTGACAGATAGCTTCAAGGTATAGGTGGGACTGCATCAAGGATCGCTCCTGAGTCCCTTCTTATTTGCTCTGGTGATGGACAGACTAACAGATGAGGTCAGACAGGTATCGCCGTGGACTATGATGTTTGCAGACGACATTGTGATCTGTAGTGAGAACAGGGAACAGGTAGAAGAGAACTTGGAGAGGTGGAGGTATAATCTGGAAAGGAGAGGAATGAAAGTCAACTGTAGTAAGACAGAATACATGTGTGTAAATGAAAGGGAGGCAGGTGGAACAGTCAGGCTACAGGGATCAGTGGTCACAAGGTCCAGGAGTTCAGGTACTGGGGGTCAAGTGGTCCAAGGAAAAATGGGGAGTGTGGAAAGGAGGTAAAGAAGAGAGTACAGGCAGGATGGAGTGGGTGGAGAAGAGTGTCAGGAGTGCTGTGTGACAAAAGGGTCACAGCAAAAGTGAAAGGAAAGATTTATAATAGAGTAGTGAGACCAGCCTTGTTGTATGGCTTAGAGACAGTGGCACTGACAAAGAGACAGGAAGCAGAGCTGGAGGTGGCAGAACTTAAGATGTTGAGGTTCTCTTTAGGATGGTCCAGGATGGACAGGATTAGCCATAACAAAAACACAGGACATGATGTTAATTGTCCATTGTGCCAATAGATGGTAGTCACATGAGATTTACGTTGGTGTTAAAAGTGGCGTGGGAACTATTTTGGACATGCAAAGGATGCTAAGATTTGGGAGGGACACATCATCAGTAGTGTATCTTTGAATCATAAGGTGTTTCGACCTTTAAACACTATACACCCTCATCAAAGTTGGCCAGCTTCGGGGTGATCAAACCCAAGCTTGTGTCCCATGCCCGTCTACAGATGCATCATGTTGCAGTTTTGCCCAGCAAGGGTCCTTTCGCTTAATCCATATCCACTGACTCCTTCTTTCAGCTGCTTCAGAGACTGATCTAACTATCCGTCGAAGTGCTTGCCCATGAATCCCAAAATCTTTCAGCATTCTGATTGTAGAAGAGGCCACAAACCCTCTACATCCCACTTCAACCGGATAGACTCTAGCGTTCCACCCTCGTTGTTCTGCATCTGCTGCTAGTTCTATATATCACAGTTTCTTACGCTCATAGGCCTCCTCGGTTACACTCTCCCATGGGACTGTAAGCTCTATAATGTTAACAGACTTCGTTGAGGAGGACCATAATACCATATCCGGCCTAAGGGTGATAACTGCAATCTCGGGTGGAAAGATTAATTTCTGGCCAATATCGACCAGCATCTTCCAATCCCGGGCCATTGCCAGATGTCCATTTTCTAATTTTGACGGGAGATGTTTGGGCTTTTCCTGTTTCTCTCGGATGAATATTGGTGCTGTGATGGAATTGGTTGCTCTGGAGGGCAAGGAGTTGAAAGTACTCTTCTTAATCTCAAGAGCTGCTGCCAAACTCCTTAGGACTTGGTTATGCCTCCAAGTGTAATGACCCTGTGTGAGGCTGGTCTTACAGCCAGTCAAGATGTGTGCTAGAGTCGGTGGATTTGGACAGAGGGCACAGGTTGGGTCCTCACCATACCACTGATGAAGATTTTTTGGTGACGTGAGCACATCATAAGTAGCTCTAATGATGAAACTGATGTTGCTTGCCTCCATTCGCCAGAGCTCTCTCCAACTGAGCTTTCTCTTTTCCAGGCCATCCCACTTCATCCATTGTCCCTGCTTAGCAAGGGAAACAGCCTCACACTTCTTTCGACCTCCTGACAGCGCACCTCCTCCACCACCATTTTTCTCCTCTCTGAAGCAGAGGCCTTGCGCCAAATTGGTTTTCCTGTTACAAGGCCAAGGCCTCCTCGTCCCAATTGGACATGCCCTACAATTTCACTATGCCTCAGGGCTGACGTAGCCTGCTGCACCGCAACGGATGGGGTCCACTTCCGCCCAGTTGACAAGGGTGGTGCAACATTGCTGATGGTCTGATCTCTGGAGTCCCTCAAAATCATCTGGAGCCTCAGTTTGGAGCACTTGTACTCTTCAGAGAGGCTCGTGATAAGCAATTCAAGGACTCCTTTGCCATAAAGGCTGATGTTAGTCAGACAACGTGGGACCCCGAGCCATTTCTTCACATATGAAGTCATGGTTCGTTCCATCTTTTCCACTGTTGTTATTGGGACCTCATAGATGGTGAGTGGCCACATTACCCGAGGGAGAAGACCAAATTGCAGGCACCAGACCTTAAGCTTTCCTGGCAGTAAAGTCTTGTTGATGTTTTCCAGAATACTGGTAATGTCCTGCCTTATTTGCTGCACTTGTTCTTTGTCACTGAGGTTTGCATTGTACCATCTGCCCAGGCTCTTGATGGGTTGCTCTGACACCATTGGAATTGGGTCATCAACAATGCAAAACCTCACATTTTTAAGCTCACCCTTGACTATTGAGATACTTCGCGACTTATTTGGCTTGATTTTCATTCGAGCCCACCTGATGTTTTCCTGCAGTTTTCCAAGTAGTCGCCTAGTGCATGCTGCAGTAGTGGTCAGAGTGGTCAAATCATCCATATATGCTCGTATAGGAGGATTCCACTCATAGTTCGCTAGTCACCCCCCACCACCCATCTCGAGGCCCTAATGATGACCTCCATAGCCATTGTGAAGGCCAGGGGTGAGATTGTAGAACCTGCCATAATTCCTACTTCTAGATGCTGCCACGATGTTATAAAGTCAACTGTTTTGAAGCAGAGCTGCAGGTCGTCGAAGTAGGCTTTCACTAGAGTAGTGATAGATGCGGAAACATGGCAGAAGTTAAAGGATTCCCAAAGAAGATTATGGGGAACTGATCCGAAGGCATTTGCCAGATCAAGAAAGGTAACATGAAGGTCTCTTTTATTCTTCTTTGCCACTTGGATTTGATGCCAGATCATACTGGTATGTTCCAGGCAACCAGAAAACCCGGATATTCCAGCCTTCTGCATGGAAGTGTCGATATATCGATTCTTCTCCAGATAGGTGTTAGAGATTGTTAGACATTCCTCCAGATTAGGAATGAGATCATCAGAGGGACAGCACAGGTTGGAAAATTGGGAGACAAAATTTGTGAGGGAAGACTGAGATGGTTTGGACATGTGCAGAGGAGGGATAGTGGATATATTTGTTAGGAGGATGTTGGAGATGGAGCTGCCAGGCAAGAGACGGAGAGGAAAATGAAGATAAAATGAAGATATGGTAAATGAAGATACGCAGGGAGTTTTGGTGAGAGTAGAGGATGCGGAGGACAGGGTGAGGTGGAAAAGTTTAACTCTGGGAAAAGTTTAACTCTGGCGACCCCTGATAAAGGGAGAAGCCGAAAGAAGAAGAAGAAGAAGAAGATGAACACTGGAGTCCCTCAGGGCTGTGTTCTGAGCCCTCTGTTGTACACCCTTATGACTGATGTGCCAAATACGACTCCAGTGATATCATAAAGTTCACTTATGACACAATAGTGGTGGGCCTTGTAGCGTGATCGCTGTATCTCCCTCTCTTTACCTTCTTCCCCCAAGTCGTAAACTTTACAACATCTTGGAATTCAAGAAGACCCTGCATCTGGACAAGATCTTAACCCCCCCCCCCCCCCACCTTGACTCCAACGGAATTGGACGTCTGTTCAAACAAGACATACAACCTTTTGACATCTCCAATCATAAACTAAGCACATTTTGCTAATTTTGAATGGGGGTTTCAACGTTTCAAGGCCACCAAGCTTTCTTAATTGTCTTCTGACTTTTTGCAAAAAAATTAACGACTTTCTTTCCCCATAGTTGAAACTCTGTCAATCACAGCCCCTCTTGGCCAAAACCTTATCACCCAAGCCTGGCGCCAGAAAGGCACCCCTGGCGATTTACGACATCAACAAAACGGTTCAAGAAACTATGGGCTTCCCTCTTAAAAAAAACCAAGAACTCAGCTTTTGTTTAAAGAGACAAACTTTAATTGTAGTTCAACTCTTTCTGGGAAACAGTTTATCTTCATCGAAGCCTTTTAGTTAACATAACCAATAATATTTGATCCTGAGAAGTCCAAACATGCTATATACATTTAAATGATTCATACAAAGAGTGGATCAAGGATATTCTTTTATATCCACACACCATTACAGATTATACATATGTATGTTACTGAATTTATGTATCTTCATATCTACTTGATTGATGTTTTAGTATAATTATCTTTTTGTTTTGATATTTAGTTATCTGGTTTAGTACGATATATAGAAATAACAGCATTTGCCTATGTGTTTTGATCGATCGGGTTTTTAATAATTTGTGCAACTAACATGAAGTTATTTACAATGTACCGTTTCCTACAGCTTGTATTAATCATAGTATTATTTAG
This sequence comes from Ancistrus triradiatus, assembly GCA_025084515.1. Lineage (NCBI taxonomy): Eukaryota > Metazoa > Chordata > Actinopteri > Siluriformes > Loricariidae > Ancistrus > Ancistrus triradiatus. The sequence goes on from JAJAGP010003063.1 coordinate 62,444, forward strand.
TTAAAAGTATAGTAAATGCCTGCGCTGTAGTTAGAATGCTTTAACGATGTTCTACGTTATCAATTCAAGGTGCTTTTGATCATCTGAACCTTACAACAAAGTCTGCATCTAAACTTGTAACTTTGAATATTTTTGGTTATTGTGTGATACTTTTCAATCTCTTTTAGATACGTAGGAATATTATTTAATCCAAGTTAGACGTCTGTGGCTTATGGTGAAATAAGACAACCGCGATAGGAGAGCTTTACTGAGGAGTCAGCTTCTCATTGGCTAAGTAAGGGCAACTCCTTATGTCCCGCCTCCAGCCGCCCCCTGAGCGGGAGCATTCAAAAGCAACCGGGACGACCGGGAAGTTAAGTTAGCTTCAAATTCGTGTGTGTGTGTTTTATGTTTTTCCTTTTTGTAACGTTTTTGATTATTCATTTCACTCAAGTTTTCGCGTTTACTTTAAAGTTTCCTGTGTACAGCAGTCTTAAGTAGTTCGCTATCGCTGAACTAGAAAGACCAACCAGACTCTACGCTCGACCATTTTTGTGCCCTCCAAGGGTTTTTTCAAGTTTTTGTTGAAAGCTCGTGGTATTATAAAACGCGTCAACTCCACCTTTATCTGTGGCCAAGATAAATCCTGAGTTGTACGCATGCGAGACGCCGAGTACGCGTGAAAAGCCCTCAGCCTAAATCGGGAAGGACGCCATTTTAAGTCACCAAAATCAACGTGGTCAAAACCGTCGGCAGGAACCCCAAGAGCTAAGCCGATGAAGAAGAAGCGGGGTCAGAGTTACGGTGTGCCAGACGGACACTAAAGCTCCCCAATATCGTGCCTTTGGGACGGCTGGGCCAGGGTGTGGAATGCCCCGAACCAAGCTCGAAAACTCGATGACCTTCCAGGCGAGTACCCATTTATGGCTTAATCTGGGTTCCTGATGCTCGGGTCTCAATTTGTTAAATCTTTAAACCCACGCTTTCAACATAGACTTATCACGCCTAAGTAATTTAACATTACTATCCCCACTCAACTTAATTAAGGTTTGACCAGTAGCCATTGCAACGTTAGTAAATTATTACGCGACCGATAAGTTTACATAGAGTTCATCTTGGTTTCCGATTTTTACTACTGTAAGGTGTTAAAGCTTGCCATTATTCCCTGTTGCTCCATACTGTGATATATACATGTCATCGTCATTTTTATGATTTTAACTCTGTGATTTACACTCGTATTACCTTAGATAATCTGTTGGTATTTGCCTTGTTTTGTGGTTAATAAAACTTTGTTTATAAAACCTTTTTTTGAAGTTACCGCCTGGTTTTGAGAGCTCATTCATTCAAGGGTCGAGAAAACTACTCGGAATTCACTATTCAGAACTAGACTGATCAAGGTTGTTGTTTCTTTTTCCTGGTTTCCAGATCGGCCAGTTAATTATTTATATTTATCATTAAGCGATTTGGTGGTGCCTCGTATTTCTTAATTAATTAATTAATATATGTTTTAATTAACAAAGTTTAATTAAAAATTAATCCAATTAAAGTGTAGTCTTAGTTTGCTACAGCCTCATCAGCAATGACGACTCGTCCTACAGAGAGGAAGTAAACCAACTCGTCATCTGGTGTGACAATAACAACCTGTCACTGAATGTCAACAAGACGAAGGAGGAAGCACATGGTACAGCTGCACCACCTCAGAGCAAAAGTCATTCCAGCGAGTAATTAAAACAGCAGAGAAAATCATAGAAAACCGCACTCCCTTCAATAAAAGAGCTATACCTGTTAAATTGCCTCAACAGGGCCACCAAGATTGTCAGAGACTCCACCCATCCTGCCAGTGAACTGTTCAGCCTCCTACCCTCCGGAAAACGCTACCGTAGCATGCGGTGTAGAACTGTGGGATTCAGCAACAGCTCCTTCCCACAAGCAATCAGACGACTGAACTCCATCTGACATCACAATTTTGCGTATCTATCAGAATGCAAACTCTCTGAACTCACACACGGTACTCACACACTGACCATCAGACTGCTCTGACCCTACTACCCACCACCCACAGAGACTGTCCAAACAGTCTGTTAGTGCAATAATCAATATTCAACACTCATCACTGCTGCACTTTACACTATTAGTTTTACATTCTGGTCACACAGTACTATAATCATTAATACTGTGAACTAGGGTTAGGGTTAAGGGGTTAGGGTTAGGATTAGGAGGGTTAGGGTTAGGTTTTTGTCGGAATACAAGGATTCCCCCCATCACTACAATCCGTAGTGTGGTTTAGACAGGAAATCAAGGAAAGTTTGCTGGCCGGCAGGTAAGGGTTAGGGTTAGGGTTAGGATGAGGGTTAGGATTAGGTTTAGGTTTAGGTTTAGGTTTTTGTGAGAATACAATGATTCCCCTCATCACTACAATCTGTAGCGTGGTTTAGATAGGGAGCCAAGGAAAGTGCATGAGCCGGCGCTTGTTTGGTACTGCTAGTGTCCGCTCAGTGGACCCCGACATGGCGTCTGCTTTTTTAACAAGGCCAATCGAGTGGAACCCGACTGGGATTACTGGAAGTTAGTAGAGTAGGAGCCGTTTTAAGTACTGTGTTTGGTGGTTCTGTCTTTGAATCCTAGCACTTGGGAGTTAGAATATTGGGAGTTCAGGTTAAGTGTTCTGCTAATGGGATGACGTTTCCTCCTTTTGAGTTAAGACATAGTAATGTCATAGTTTAGCGCTGATGCTTGTCGGACTGGAATAGGCTTTTCCTGTTTTTCCATTCAGCTGTGACTTTTTGTAGGGTTGTTGCTTCACGAGATGAAATACATGTTCTTCCTTCTGTGTTGAGATGTGGTACCAGCAACTGCGGTTTATTTTGAGTTCAGATTGTTTTGTTTGCAATGGTGGGCCACAATCATCAGCAGTGTACCTCAGGATCATCGGATGTTTTGGCCTTGAACACTGTACACCCTCCTCTGAGACGGCCAGCCGTAGGTTGATCAATCCTCGACCTTGTGTCCCATATCCAATTTCTATTGGTTTAGTTGGTTATTTTAGGATAATTTAGAGCTGGTGCTTCTAGCAAAATGGGTTCTCATGTTTTAGGTCTGATGCTTCATGCAACGGAATGACTTTTCCTGTTTTTGGGTTAGGCTACTTTATTTTATTTGGTTGATGCTCTTTTTTAGAATTGAGTTGTACTTCTTAGATTGACATAGGCTATGGGTGATAAGTTGTGGTTTAGGATCCAACAACCTTTCAAATGTACCTCGCATAAAGTTACTCAACCCATTAGTCTTCCTGTGGTCAGTCAAGCAGAGTTCACACTGTGTGAACAAGGACAGGAACCTTGAACCCCGGTGGATGGATGCAACGAATCAACCATCAAGCTTCTACTGAGAATCCCCCAAAAGCAACAGGCATCTATAATAAAAACTGTCAGCCTTTATCAGCTTGACTTTTAAGTTGGATAGCCAGTCCAGGTGCCTATCTGGAATCGGCTTCGCCATCATGGTGAGGCCAGGTCATATGACCTTGTTTAATCTATTCAAAAATTTATTCAAAAATTAAAAAAAATAGTATTAGGTGTATAAACTATTTTGTCCTCCCAATTACGAGCGAAGAGTTATTACAGTTTAAATGACGATAATTAGGCTACCCATGATGCATTGCACCATCCTTGGTCTGTGAAGTTATAATCAACATTTTCCTCTATTTTGGTACCGATCTGGTTGATTAGAATAACAAAGTTTAACAGGAAATGTTTAAGGGGCCCAGTTATAGGACAGTGTGCCGTTTGAATGGCAACAGTGATTTAAAACCCATTTTAAAACGCAATTGCGTTTTGTGTAAAGGGGGAACAGTCATTTTTTAATTCTCTGCTGCCGTTTTCCAGATTGCATTTTACTTGAGTTTGACTGGATAATATCTAAGTCTTTTGGGTTTAAAATGGGGGGAAAAAAATGTTGGGGTTAGATTTCAGGACCAAGTTGGGGTTTAGGACTAGGACAAAGGGTTTGGTTTGAGGTTAGGTTTTAGGGTTAAGGCTAAGTTTAGGGATAAGATGAAGGTTAATGTTATGGTTGGGTGTAGGGTTTGAGTTTGGGTTAAAATTAGGCTTCATGGTTAAGTTTAGGTACTAAGGTTAGGTTTAGGCATATGGCTGGATTTGTAGGAGTCCTGAGGGTTAGGCCCAGAGGCCTGGGGTCACTCCCTGGGACATGACAGTGATATGGAGGAAACCATGCATGCCTGAACTGGGCAGTAACATGGCCAAACCTGTCTGGGCTTTAATCCAATCACCTATTCAAGTCCCACACCACCCCTACCCTCCTTTCAAGAAAAATGGGGGGCATGGGATTAACCCTAAAACCCCACCTGTGGGGTTTTAGGGTTAAGGTTAGGTTTAGGGTTAGGTTTAGGTTTAGAGTTAAGGTTAGGTTTAGGGTTAAGGTTAGGTTTAGGCTTTGAGCTTGGGTTAAACTGGGGTTTATGGTTCGGGTTTGGGGTTAGGATTAGGAATTAGGGTTAGGGTTAGGGGTTAAAGTTAAGTTGTTGAAGTTAATTTTTTATTTTTTTTAAACCCTTTTCAAGTTTTTCAATTGCACTGGCACATCTGATTCCTTCTTCTGGACAGAATTACTATATGTTTTTCCTTACATTTTAAATTGCCTTGAATAGTGTGAACTAGGGGATAAGGAATGAAGAGTTAGCGGTCAAAAATGAGGATTGGAATTGGGAATGGGGTTAGAGGGATGGCTTCCAGTGGTTCCCCCATGTAGGGGCTCCCAGAAGACAGGTGGTGAATAAGTGCTATTTTTTTGAAAATCAAATCAAATGAAGAGCAACAAAAAGAAAAAGGAAAAATTAAAATTTCAAATCAAATTAAAAGTGTTTAACCCACCAGTGGTTTCCCACCGAGAAGCCATTAAGGTAAGGCCTAGGGGTTAGGTTTAGAGATAGGGGTTAGGAATAGAGATTTACAGCTTGGGGGTTAAGTTTGGGGACTGGGTTAGGGTTAGGATTAGGGGTTAAGTTTAGGGATAGGGGTTAGGGTTAGGAATAAGGACTTATGGCTTGGGGGTTATGTTTGGGGGCTGGGTTAGTGTTAGGATTAGGGGTTAAGTTTAGAGATAGGGCTTGGGGTTAGGAATAAGGACTTATGGCTTGGGGTTAAGTTTGGGGGCTGGGTGGGGGTTAGGATTAGGGGGGTTAAGTTTAGGGATAGGGGTTAGGTTAGGAATAAGGACTTATGGCTTGGGGGTTACGTTTGGGGCTGGGTTAGGGTTAGTTTTAGGGGTTTAAGTTTAGAGATAGGGCTTGGGGTTAGGAATAAGGACTTATGACTTGGGGGTTAAGTTTGGGGGCTGGGTTGGGGTTAGGATTAGGGGTTAAGTTTAGGGATAGGGGTTAGGGTTAGGAATAAGGACTTATGGCTTGGGGGTTACGTTTGGGGGCTGGGTTAGGATTAGGGGTTAAGTTTAGGGATAGGGCTTGGGGTTAGGAATAAGGACTTATGGCTTGGGGATTAGTTAGGTAGGCTTGAATCTAAGTCTTTTGATCTAAGATTTTTATGTTTATCTTAAGAAATGAAGGCTTTGGTTTATTGTATCCTTGTTTATTTTGTCATTGGTTTTGATGTTGCTGATAAATGGGTAATTATTTGTCTCAGAAGTGCAGCATACTTACAAAGTCGGTCCATGCTTTTCTTATTGAAAGTGAGATATTAGGAGAAAAGACACTGATGAAATTCAAATGAGGGGTCTCCTGTTCACTAGACAAGCACTTTAACCAACTAGACCACAGCGATGACCGAAGCGTTTCTCCATCTGACAACTCTAGGGTCTTTTCTCAAGTTTTATCGGTTTGACACCAAGGATATTTTCTTTGTGATTCGTTTTGAATTCTTTCTCTAAATGCTAATTTCTTGCCTCAGATGAGCAGTGTAAACTAGATTACAGACAAACTAGATTACAGAAAAGCAATAAAGGATTTCGTTTACTATATCCTTAGTGTTGTTGGTTTTGATGTTGCTGATAAATTGGTAATTATTTGACTGAAGAGTGCAGTTTACGGTGTACAAAGTTGGTCCATGCTTATCCTTGTGAAAATAACACCCTAGATGCATAAGCACTGCATGGAGTTGAACCCAAGAGCTTCTCTTTACAAGATAGGTGCCTTAACCAACTAAGTCATAGTGCCACAAATTCTGTTCCTACCAGGTGCAAATAACAAAATCTCTGAAAGATTAATAGTTGGGGTGAAGCTGTTATGATGGCAAGGGAAACTCTATCAAGAGTAAATGTTTGCTCTGGATTTCATCCTCTGTCTGATATGGTCGGTCCTGACTTAATTGTATTTAATACTGTTGGGTGCTGGCTTGTAGTTATAATTTGGATTATTTGCAGGTGAGCCTCAGTCTAAGGTGTTAGTTGCGGTCAGGGTTTGTATGGGTGTTTTTAAGTGTCATCTTTTTAGTAAACTTTGGTCTGGGATTATGGGGTAGATTAGTGAGGTCAACTGTCATTTAACTTTTGCTTAATGTTGTTGTTTTCATTGTAATTGGTAATTATTTGTTTCAGGAGTGCAGCATACATACAAAGTTGGCCCATGCTTTTCTTACTGAAAGTGAGATACTAGAAGCAAACGTACTGGTGGAATTCAAACCCAGGGTCTCCTGTTTACTAGCCAAGCGCCAACTAAACCACAGCACCACAACAATGCCTTTTCGTTTCTCCACCTGACTGCTCTGGGATATTTTTTCTCAAGTTTTATCTATTTGACAACACGGCTACACCTTAATTACAGATAATTTCTTTGTAATGCGTTTTGAATTCTTTCTCTAAATGCTAATTTCTTGCCTCAGGTGAGCAGTGTAAACTAGATTTAAGCTTATGTGGATATTTCTAAAGTATGCCATATTCTGTAGAGTTTAATCTGAGATTCTGAGTTGTATTTTCTTTCAACTTAGTCAGGTAGGCTTGATTCTAAGTTTGATTTTTGATCTAAGATTTTTATTTTTATCTTAAGAAATGAAGGATTTGGTTTATTGTATCCTTAGTGTTGTTCGTTTTGAAGTTGCTGATAAACTGGTAATTATTTGGCTCTAGAGTGCAGTGTACGGTGTACAAAGTTGGTTGATGCTTACCCTTGTGAAAATACCAGACTAGAAGCAAAGGCACTGCTGGGATTTGAACCCAGGATCTCCTGTTTACTAGACAGGCGCTTTAATCAACTAAGCCACAGCACCACAAGCAGGGTTCTTTATATTGATTTTCTCCACCTGAAAGCTCTGGGATAGTTTCTCAAGTTTTATCAGTTTGACACAGAGGCTGCACCTTAATTACAAATATTTCTTTGTAATTTGTTTTGAATTCTTTCTCTAAATGCTAATTTCTTGCCTCAGGTGAGCAGTGTAAACTAGATTTAAAATTATGTGGATATTTTTAAAGTATCCATAGTTCTGTAGAGTTTAATCTGAGATTCTGAGTTGTATTTTCTTTCAACTTAGTCAGGTAGGCTTGAATCTAAGTTTGTTTTTTTATCTAAGATTTTTATTTTTCAGCTTAAGCAATAAAGGATTTAGTTTACTATACCTGTAGTGTTGTTGGTTTTAATGTTGCTGATAAACTGGTAGTTATTTGATTTAAGAGTGCCGTGTACGGTGTACAAAGTTGGTCAATGCTCATCCTTGTGAAAATACCAGACTAGAAGCAAAGGCACTGCTGGGATTTGAACCCAGGATCTCCTGTTTACTAGACAGGCGCTTTAACCAACTAAGCCACAGACCCACAAGCAGGTTGCCTTATACTGATTTTCTCCACCTGACAGCTCTGGGATAGTTTCTCAAGTTTTATCGTTTTGATGCCGACACTGCACTTTAATTACAAATATTTGCTCTGTAATCTGGTTTTTAACTCTTTCTCTAAAACGCTAATTTCTTGCCTCAGGTGAGCAGTGTAAACTAGGTTCAGCTACCTCTATGGTCAGTTGTGTTTAGGGCTTTTGAGGATAGTTTTAAAGTATTCCCAATTCAGTAGAGTTTAATCTGTGATTCTGAGTTGTGTTGTATTGTCTTTCAACTTAGTCAGGTAGGCTTGAATCTAAGTTTGATTTTTGATCTAAGAATTTAATGTTTATCTTAAGGAACGAAGGCTTGGATTTATTGTATCCTTGTTTGTGTCGTTGGTTTTGATGTTGCTGATGAATTGGTAATTATTTGGCTCAGGAGTGCAGTGTACGGTGTACAAAGTTGGCCGATGGTCATCCTTGTGAAAATAACACACTAGAAGGAAAGACACTGCTGGGATTTGAACTCTGAAATTCATCCTCTGTCTAACATGGTGGATCCTGACTTAATTGTATTTAATACTGTTGCCTGCTAGCTTGTAGTTATAATTCTGATTACTTGCAGATGAGCCTCAGTTTGAGCGTACTCTAAGGTGTTAGTTGCGGTCAGGGCTTGTATGGGTGTTTTTAAAGTGTCATCATTTTAGTAAACTTTGGTCTAGGATTATGTGTCAGTTTAGTGAGGTCAGCTGTGGTTTAACTTTTGCTTAATGTTGTTGGTTTCATTGTAATTGGTAATTATTTGTCTCAGAAGTGCAGCATACATACAAAGTTGGTCCATGCTTTTCTTACTGAAAGTGAGATACTAGAAGAAAAAACACTCATGGAACTCAAATCGAGGATCTCCTATTTACTAGGCAAGTACTTTAACAACTAAACCACAGCACCACAGCGATGCCTTTTCGTTTCTCCACCTGACAGCTCTGGGATAGTTTCTCAAGTTTTATCAGTTTGACACCGAGGCTACACCTTAATTACAAATATTTTTTTTGTAATTCGTTTTGAATTCTTTCTCTAAATGCTAATTAGGATTATGTGGATATTTTTAAAGTGTCCATAATTCAGCAGAGTTTAATCTGTGATTCTGAGTTGTATTTTCTTTCAACTTGGTCAGGCAGATTTTTATTTTTCAGCTTAAGCAATGAAGGATTTAGTTTACTATGCCCTTAGTGTCATTGGTTTTGATGTTGCTGATAAACTGGTAATTATGTGGCTCAAGAGTGCCGTGTACGGTGTACAAAGTTGGTCGATGCTCATCCTTGTGAAAATACCAGACTAGAAGCAAAGGCACTGCTGGGATTTGAACCCAGGATCTCCTGTTTACTATACAGGCACTTTAACCAACTAAGAGGCATGGGCCAAAAAAGATGAGTGTAGACAGGCAGAAGTTAGAAAATCTAAGTATTACAGTCTTCCAAACACTGTACCTGTTCCCCCCAAAAAGAAAGAAAAACAAAAACTTGTACAAGACCAAGGTGAGTGTGGTTTTCATGAACAAAGTGGAAACGTGCCAACAACCTCCCATACCAGTGCTCATTCACTAAGTAACACTCTTAAAAAAGCTACATCTTAACTTTTTTTCAGCAAGAAAAAAGTTCTTTAATGAAAAATGTTTAAAAAATTTGATTTGTGAAGGCATTTCGAAGGCTTAAAATCTCACATATTATGAAGGCGTATATAGCAATATGAATAAATATTTTTTTCAGTTTCTTTAACCTCACTTACAAAACAGCTTCTTGAAAAACAGTCCTCCAAAAGAAGATTGTTATATTTTTGTGGCACATTTTAAAGTGTAGTGGTATTTAAGTTTTTTTAATGTAACATGGTTAACTCTTTTCTTGTTTTTCATTACATGTTACTAAAATGTAGGTTTCTTGCAATTTTATGGCCAAAGTTTTGTGGGAACAAAAGATAAATGATTGTTGCTGAAAGTGATTTCCAGTGACAACATTTACAGTTTTTCATTGAGGCATCGAGATTTTCTAACCCTGAAGCCCCATCATTTGTTAAATGGCTACATAACCAAATTGCAACAAAACTGACTTATCTTAGAAATATGTTATTTGTATTGCTTAATACTGATTCATTCCTAATGTAAATGTGTCCTTTTTAGACAATAGAATGCTATATCTGTGTCATTCTAAATGCAACTGAATCATTACACTGTTGGTGTAATTTTATTTGGACAGAGAGAGCAAGTGATGAATGTGACTGAATTACTTTTAAAACATACTCAAAATTGTAAGTAATATTACAATTTAATCACATTCTTTATATTATCACATTATAAGCAAGATGCTGATGTTGAAGAAAAACGCTGATTTTCTGTAGTCATAATAGTGCAGTTTGAAAGGTTTGTTTCTGAAAAATATTACATACACTAACCCTACAAAATAATTACCCTGTGTCATACTTAAAAAATATGTTTTATGTAACAAAACCTAAACCAAAATATTTATTTTAAACAGAGCGATCTAAGACTGTAATATTTTTTTTGGTACAGTCTTTTTTCAAAAAGTGTTTTTGTTATTGTTTAAGACCAAAATGCCTTTATACATCTCTGAAACAAAAAACCTTTGTTAAACATTTTATAAAATAAAATGTTTAAGGCTTATCAAAAGTTAAATGGTAAGAATTTCCTGATACTTTTTGGGGTCACTGTGTCAGGAGTCCTACCGGTTTTCGACGCTAGAGGGTAGCGTCGGCTCTCTTTTCCCGGTAGGATCCCTGGCAGCCGCTGTAATCAGCCGCCCCGTCAGTAATGCAGCTTTAATTACAGCAAATCACCCACACCTGCCACCTTTGGCTATTTAAGAGCCTTGCCAGAGGTAGTAGGTGTCGGTTCCTTTCACCTTGCACGCCACTTTAGCCCCGATCATCGCTACGGCGTTTGTTTGAAGTGATTGCTGGTATTTGCGTGCCTTTGAGACCTCACCCGTCTCACGGCTCTCATACAGAGCTTCCGCACTGCCTTTCCGTTTTTTTTTCGTTTTATTTCTGTAAAGGGATAGAGGATGGACTGGCCTCTTGAAGGAGATCAGTTCCCGTTCCCACATTCGCTTCCTTTTGCATACACACACAGAGACTTACCTTTTTCTGTTATTTACTTATTTGCATTTAATTTATTATTGTTTTATTTATTTTATTCATTTTAGTTCATTAATAACATCTGGAGCTAACTGCAATTGGGTCCCAAACCCTTCATTTTCAGTTTTAACGGTTCGTCATCGTTTTTTTATATGGCGAACCGTAACACACTGTGTGTACAATGTGTGCTAGGGATCACTTTATTAGGTACACCTAACCTTGTAGTTACACACAGCTCCACTTAACATATAGATACTCTTTGTAGTTCTAAAAATAAATACCTTTCATCTGTCTTTTATCTCTTTAAATGTTTAAGTTTTAAAAAACAAAGTGCTTCAAATAAAATTTTAGTTTGGTGTTAATGTTCTCATATGCTTTCTATTTTGCTAATCAGATAGAATGTGAAAAGTGCAGAAGATGGTTCCAAACAGACTGCGTTGGACTGACACCTGATGCTGTTCCTGATGAGGAAACAACACGGAAATGCAAACTTTGTGAAACAGTTGTGTAAACAAAAGAATGAAAATGTGATTTCTATAAACACTAAAAACATTGTGAAGATTTCTTAATTTTTAATGTTTAATTTTGTGTAAGTTATAGTTAATTGTAGATCACATTATTTATTTATTTTAATTGTGCATAGCATTTGGATGCACTGTTGACATTTTGTGTTTAATGTAGATTAGACACACATCTGTAATTTTAATTTCTTGTCTTAAAGTTTTTGTCTTAAAGAATACACACATGAATCATTTATCACATGGATGTCTCAGTAATATTTCAATCAAGTCAAGTCAAGTCAGATTTATTTATATAGAGCTTTTTACAATGGAGCATTGTCTCAAAGCAACTTTACAAGTTTAGATTATCTCCTAATAACTACGTCCAATCCCAAATTGAGCAAGCCTAGGGCGACAGTGGCAAGGAAAAACTCCCTGAGTGTTATAGGAAGAAACCTTGGGAGGACAAAGACTCAAAAAGGGACCCAACCTCCTTGGGCGGCGTAGATGATAAATCTAAGAGCGAACTAATCTCATGTAGTCAAAGTTCGAATAGAATGTGAAGTTTGCACATCGACATTAAGTGGCCCGGGTATGGTGGGGCTGGAGCTGATGACGGAAGCAGCTTGAGTGGAGCTCCATCAGATGAACATCATGTGTGTGGGCCGGAACTGCCGGAACACAGCTCGGAGAGAAAACAGAAAAGAAAATGTAATTAGTTATTGATTAAGAGCACAGTGTTTATTAACAATCACTGATGCCAAGAGTAGCATGAGACCCCGGCAGCATTAGCTATAGCAGCATAGCTAGAAAGAGGAGGACTGGTAGGAAACACAGCCAAGAGGGATCACATGAGACATCGGCAACCCCACGGGAGGCAGAAGACAGCAACCCAATGTCTCTGATCACCATAAGACTCTTTGACTATGAAACCCCCAGCTCTTCCCTTATTCTAAGGCAAGGATGCACGAGTCAAGATCATGAGGACCGAAGCCCAGTTCAGCCAGACCGCCCACTCGGACACTCCCGGCTAGCGGACAAGGCAGGCAGGCCAGACATGACTCCAGACTCCGGCCCCAGCGACCCAAGCCATGCATCCTGGTCTAAAATCTAGTCAAAAAGCCTGTGCAAATAAGTATGTCTTTAGCCTAGACTTAAAAACTTGGAGGGTGTCTGAATCTCGAACGAAAGTCGGAAGTTTATTCCATAGTTTGGGGGGCCATGTATGTATGAGAAAGCCTTTCCCCCTGCTGTGTGACTTTTTTAATTCTAGGAACTAAAAGAAGTCCTGCACCCTGCGAACGAAGTAGACGAGTTGAATTGTAAAACTCTAAGAGGTCACTCAGATAATGTGGGGCCAGGCCATGTAGAGCTTTATAAGTTATAAGAAGTATTTTGTAATCAATGCGGAAATTTGACTGGTAACCAGTGCGAGTGATATGATCAAATTTTCTAGTTCGAGTTAGCACTCGGGGCAGCTGCATTCTGAACTAACTGAAGTTTATTTATAGATTTACTAGAGCATCCAGTAAGTAAGGCGCTACAAGTAATCCAACCTTGAGGTTTATAAAACGCATGAACAAGTTTTTCCGCATCATTAAAAGAGAGGATATTTCTAAGTTTAGCGATATTACGTAATTGAAAGAAAGCAATTCGAGTGATGCTGCTAATGTGCGCATCAAAGGAGAGATCTGAGTCAAATGTGACCCCTAAGTTTTTTACAGACGGACTGGGCAATACTGGACAGCCATCTAGATTTAGGATAGATGTAGCTAACCTGTCTCTCACAGCCTTGGGTCCCACTAATAGAACCTCAGTTTTATCTGAGTTAAGTAAGAGAAAATTAAATAACATCCAATCTTTTATTTCCTTTACACAGTCCTCAATTTTGTTGATCAAAAGGCTTTTTAAATCAACAACTGCCTAATACATTTCCACAGTACTGTATGGTCGTTATTCAGTCTTGAAATCAAGCCACTAGTGTGTTTTAATGAGTGGGTAGAGTCACAGCCAAAGTGGGCCAGTCCCAAAGAAGAAGTTAAATAACTTGTGGCTCACAAAGCCCAAAAATTAGGACAATTCTGGACCACAGGTCTGGCAGTTGGGAAAAGCTTTGTGAGCTGTCCAGCTGCAGTGCTTGGCTGAGCAGGAGAGTGTGGCCCCTGGTGGAGTAACATCAAAACCAAAATGTTCACAGCATATGAACTTAGTAAACCATGAAAACTGAACATTTGCATTACAGGAATGCTCAAATATGCTTTTTAAAATCTACCAGCCAGAAAGGTTTAGTTCCATCACACATGACTAGGATTCTCCAAAAGACCTTGATCAATTACTTGCTGTAAAGAATGTGAGATTAACACTGGAACTAAACTGTGCAGTAGTAGATCATCTGAAGTGTAGTGATGCCTGTTGGTTAGACAAAAATTAGAGCTACTGGTTAATATGAATTGTAGTAATATTGTGGAATCCCATAAAACAATATTTTTAAATCTGTATGTATTTTTCAGAAAAAAAATTAAACCAAGAAAAAAAATTGAGGAAGTAAAAGATTAAATAGGTGTATGTTTCCATCTTTTTACCATAGCATTGTATTACAGTAGCAATTCATTTATAGAAATAAAATATCTAAAAATCAACCAAGGCATATTTTACTACAGGTTGTAGTATGTTGATCAGATATATCTCTCCACAGTACAAGTGAAATTGCATCAATATATCATATGACTGTATTAAAGTAGCAACTTATTTATAGAAAAAACTAATATTCAACCGAGGCATATTTTACTGAACCAAAGGTTGTAGTATGCTGATCAGATGTCTCTCCACACTACAAGTGAAATTGCATCAATAAATTCTATAAATTTATTTATAGAAAAAAAATAACTAAAATTCAACTAAAAGTTGTAGTATGTTGATCAGATGTATCTCTCCACAGTACAAGTGAAATTGCATCAATATATCATATGACTTTATTATAGTAGCAATTTATTTATAAAAAAAATAACTACAATTCAATTAAAAGTTGTAGTATGTTGATCAGATGTGTCTCCACACTATAACTATGACTACTGCTGATGTTAGTTATGTAAGCTCTGCATTGCCATCAAAGCTTTACGTTTTTATCAGTTTACACACTTTACAGATGGTGCTTTGCTGTCTCTGCTGTATCTGCTGAGTATCCAATATCAGCCTAACTTTACCGAGCTCAAGGACAACCGGGCTCAAAATTATTTTCCTACTAAAGGTAAAAATATGAATAGAGGACACTTAAGCTAGGTTCTGCCTTTTCTGGTGGTCCATCTTCCAGAATAGCGTCTGTGTGTTTTCTCTTCAGGTGCTTGTGCTGTGGTATCCCATTGAGGCTTTATACAGTGTTCAAACCACTTTTGCGTTTTGTGCCAGTTTGAAGTAATCCCTAATTTTCGGTGCATTTGGACTTATACGTTTACAAAGTTCTTCACAAACAGTCTCCGACTCTGATGCAGCGGCCATGATTAAAAACTTGTCTAACAGCGCCAACCAATGACTGGGGGCAAAACGACTGACGTCAAATAAACATAACTGAGGAACTGAGGTTAATTATTTCTAATTATTTCTCGGCCATGTGGAGTACAAAACAAACAACTTTTGACTCCATTACTTCAAATCTCGATAGAGAGGAGTGTGTGTCAGCATTAGGCAAGTTAATGTGGTGGAAAATAATTAAAAACGGTAAAAACTCGTGTTTTGTGTCAAGCATGGATTTTGATTATTTTCCTTGGTTAATTTGTGTGGAAACGTCCCTTTATAATTTAATCTATATGAATTTAACATCAGAACTCGGCTCATTCATTGAAATACTGAAAGAATAATCTAAATTGTGCACCTTTAAGTTCTTATCATTGACAAAAATGTAACTAAATCAACAAATCAAAATCAAATTGTGACATATTTCTCTTTCCATTTGTACAACAAAGATAAAATACCGGTTTATTAATTTATTAATGAGCAAGAACATACTAAGCATAACGTTTTAGACCTTAGTGTTCGAGCTTTAATACTAATGAGTGTTTAAACAACCCCCCCCCCCCCCCCCCCCCCCCCGCCGGGCTTCTGCGCGCAGATTCTTTATTCATATCGTTGGTATATATCAAACATATCATTTCTGTTTATTCATTTCATTTCAGTTATTAATACCAACTGGAGCTAACTGCACTTGGGTCCCAACCAATTTATATTTTGTTTAAACAGTTTGTCAGCGTTTTTAAATAGTGAACCGTAACATAAAGTTATTTTAGTGTTCTGTCTACATCACACTGTTACTTTTCTTTTCACTCATCATCCACCTATATACAAATACCTCACAAAGCAGTATGAAAACACACACACCCCACTGTTGGTCTAGAGACTTTGATGTCACGGTTACACACATGCACTCACCATTTGTTAATTTCTCAGTCTTGCCATCTCTCTGCTTCAGTGTCCCACTTCGTTGCTATTCCATATGTACTGGATTTTGTTTATTTATTTGTTTTTCACCAAATTCATTGCTGTTATTTATTCAGATAGTTTTTCTCCACCAGACTGCCGTTACAGTTTTTCTCAGTTGCTTTGGTGCATTTCTCACATCACTATTAACATTTGCACAACAGTAAGTTAATTTCTCAAAACAGTTAGTACAAACTGCAAAACCTAGTTGATTACCTGCAAAAGCGTGTCACTTGCTCAAAATGAATAGTTCATTCCTCAAAAGCAAGCATTCATATCAATGAAAGTGTCTGTGTCATCAAAACAAAAACTCCTGACACCATTGTTTATGCACAAGACAGTCAAATGGCTTTGGCATGTTTTCATTATGACAGTTCACTCTAAGTGTTTTCCAGTGCAAAAAACTTTTTATTATGGTTTATTATGGATTATGGTGACATTATTGTATTTAGTGAGGTAAATGAGTACAAGACACAATATGTATGTTTCACATTTTTACTCCATACGCTCTTTGAAATTCTAATTTGTTTACAGCACTGTGCAAAAGCAAAGTACAAACTTATTTACGACAAAAATAAGAAACACCCTTTGGATAGAGTGCACAACTGTAAACAATATTTCAGTACATATTGGAACTGAATAGGAACATAAAAAAAATGTCAATCATTCTTGCACATCCATACGTTCCTGTCTGTCTGGCCACATATTTGCATCGACATCACAGCGAATATCATCCCTGGCAATGCAGCAAGGAAAGTATCTCCTCGAGTGGCGAATCCACCTTCTGCAGGACTCTGCTGTGATGTCATCACATGCTGTGCTGCATCCATGGCCACTAACAGGGCCGGTCATATACCTTCCACCTCCAGACAGAGAAAAACTCCTCTATTGGATTAAGGAATGGGGAGTAGGGAGGGAGATATTCCACCAGCAGCCTTTCATGTGCTGCAAACCACAGTCTGACCAAATCTGAGTGGTGAAAACGCACATTATCCCATATTACCACAAACTTGTTCAGATGGTCTCCATTTAAGACACCTCATTCTCAGGGATTATGTTCCTGTAAAGAGTGTCTAAAAAAGTCAGCAAATGTTGTGTGTTGTATGGATCAAGACGGGGGATATGGGTGAGGATGCCGTTTTCTGAGATGGCTGCACACATTGTAATATTCCCTTCTCGTTGGCCTGGGACATCAGTGATTGCTCTCTGTCCAATGCGATTTCTTCCACGCCTTCTACCTTTTGCCAAATTGAAACCTGCCTCATCAGTTTGGGAGACATTTTCAGAAAAAAATGATAAAGTAATGCATAAGATTTTCTTGACTGCTTTTGACAACTAGTTCAAAATTTTTGTATGTAATGATTCAAACAATAAATGAGGACTGTTAGTGTCATAGGGAAAGACTATTCAGCATTCATAAGTATAGTTCATTTTGACTGACATGACATAAGCAAATGATAATGTTATAAAACAGCAGAGAATTGTCTGGAAGCAATTGACGCATGTCCAAAAGCATTTGCAGTTTGTTGGACGGAATGAGAAACTGCTACTATGATGTGCACAAATGACTCCATCTTGTGGAGGTTGAACTAACAGTTATGAGAATTTTAATTCTGATCAGAGAAATGCACCAAAGCCATGGAGAAAAGCTGTAATGTGACTTCTGTCAAATCTTTTGCAATCAATCTCCCACATACAGTAACATGTAAGTTTGTACAGTTTAACTTGATATATGCTACATACAAAAGTCCCCCTTGCATTTTCAATCATTATCATCAAAACCTGAGCATCAGAAAACATTTTCAGAGTGTACTGATATATGACAACATGACTAAACATTTTGACTGTCTTGTTCGTAATCAGTGACCCAACAAATTGTAATTCTGATGACACTGACATATTCACTGACATAAATACTTAATTTTGGGGCATGAACTAAGCATTTTCAACAAGTTACTGGCTTTTGCTGGTAATCCAGTATGTGGTGCTGTTTGTACTAAACGTTTTGAGAAATGCACTTATTGCTGTGCAACTGTTAATTCTGATTTGAGAAATGTACCAAAGTGACTGACAAAAACTGTAAATAAATAGTAGAAATTCATAAACTTTAAAATGTAATGCCAGTGATTGTCAATGGAGATCATAATGCAACAGAAATATTGTTTTACTTGTCGTTCTACACATAAATAAGAAAAGAAGCATACAATAGTCAGTCAAAAGCTCCAAAAGGTTAATGGTGGAAAACCTGTCTGTGTGGGGTTTTTGTTTGTTGATGATAACTACGGGCATACATGACTTATGGTGCATGATGGCAGATTTTTTGGTTCTTTAGCCCTCACATGGGGTGGAAATGTTAAGTGTTACTGTCACATAAGGACTTCCTAATGTGCAAAAGGGTTTTCAGTCTTCAGGAAGAGAGTTTATTTTAGTAAATGATGGTAATTTCTATTTGATTCTTTATCTGGAAGATAAAACTGCTTATGTTCCACATAGACATGGAAAAGCCAAACCTGACAGAATTTTCCTTCCTTCCAAAAACGTGTATTTTCTGAAACTGTACTCCATAACAAAAGGCAAACCCTTAGCAGCATTTATAAATCAGCCTTGGCCAACAACTGCCACAGTCAGGAACACATACCTGCTGACAGCCCATGTAATCTGAAGCAAGTCAAAAACACAGTGTATGCAAACAGAGCCAACAGTTCCTTGAAAAGAAATGTTCTGTCTCCCTTCCCCTTCCTTTTCCTCTTGGTTCTGTTTTCACTCTGGTCCGCTTTCACCCAGCCCCCCCCCTCCCAACCCCCTCTAGCACCCCTCTGAAGCGGGACCACCAACCACCCACTTTACACTTCCTGATGTTCGCCGATGTCCTCGAGCCTGACACACGCCCCCCAACCCCAACCATGTCTCTGCCTTTACTCTCCACTTAGTTCACCCCCTTTCGTTGTTCTTCGACCGGCACTCCCTCCCCCCCTCCTGTTCCACCTCTATTCGTCCCACCCGTCCCCCCCCCCCTCCTTCTTGCCCCCGATCTCGAACCCTTCCCTGCTAGGCCCTACTGACGCAACAGCCTTACCCTTTCGTGTTCGCCATTCTCCTCCCCATCATCCAGCTCCGCCTTCAAATAGTTCTTCTTATTAGTACTGCCCCCTAAACCTCGGCTCTGCACCCCCCCAACCACCCCAGCCCGTGGTAAGATCTACAAGTACTGCTATCTCCCCGGGGGGGTTCCCGGGGGGGGGGGTTGTTGGGCATGTAGATTGAGAGATACATCCCCTCGACATATTTCTCTTGTCTGATATTTTTGTCTCGTTCCTCTCTGCCCCTGCCGTCTGCCCCCCCTCTGAGGCTTGATATTCACCCCTATTGACCCTTTCAGGTTCTCCTGCCCCTCTGGCACTCACTTCTCCACTCCTGCAGCTTCTGCCCGGCCCCCCGCTCACAAACCACCACATGAGCGTCTTCCTTGGTGCCGCCCTCGCCCCCCGGTTCGCCCTGCATCACTTCATATCGCTTTGCGGATGCTCCCATGCTTGTTCGTGATTTTTTCCCTACGCCCCCTCCTACCTCCCAAACATGAGTCCCTTGTCCTCCAACCCAGTCTCTACCCCACATCCACCCCCGTCTTTCTTCCCTCCACCAGTTCTGTCCAACCCCGTGCGGTACGGGCCTTACCCGGGCCTGTTGCGCATTCGAGTGCGTGCCCCGCCCTCTCATGTCTTACCACTAGACCCCCTTCCTCCTACGCTGTTTGCCTGTTGGATCCCCAGTGCTGCTGGCTGTTGAGGTGCCCCGCTGGCCGACCCGCCAACCCCTGCCTAGAGGCCACCAACCTCTAATCACCTGACTGCTGCCCCGTTTAACTTACCCCCACTTAACGAATCTGTAATCCTTTTTAAGTCCAACTATGTCACTTAACTGAGTATCGTTCGTTCCTGTCAAGATCCTAAGATCTGGCAGAGCTGTACCCCAGTTTTTACGGTGCTGCCCGAGTTAAACAGTCGGATCTTTATTGCTCGTATTATCTTTATCATAGTTAAGACCTGGCCATACAGTAACCAAATGGTCTTGATTGGGATGCCGTCTGTGAACATACAGTGGTGCTTGAATGTTTGTGAACCGTTTAGAATTTTCTGCATTAATATGACCTAAAACATCAGATTTTCACAAAAGTCCTAAAAGTAAATAAAGAGAACCCAGTTAAATAAATGAGTCATTTATTTATTGAGGAAAATGATAAAATATTACATATTAGTGAGTGGCAAAAGTATGTGAGCCTTTGCTTTCAGTATCTGGTGTGACCCCCCTGTGCAGCAATAACTGCAGCTAAACGTTTCCTGTAGCTGTTGATCAGTCCTGCACACCGGCTTGGATTCATTTTAGCCCATTCCTCCGTACAGAACAGCTTCAGCTCTGGGATGTTGGTGGGTTTCCTCACATAAGCTGCTCACTTCAGCTCCTTCATCAACATTTCCATTGGATTAAGGTCAGGACTTTGACTTGGCCATTCCAAAACATGAACTTTATTCTTCTTTAACCAGAAACTGAAGATGATCATACTGACGAACTTTATAACCTCGTCCAGTTTGGAGAAACTTCTGGGGAAAAAAAAAAAAAAAAAAAAAAACACACATTAAACATTCAGTTTGATTATTGGAATAACTGATCAGAATACAGTTTCCAGTTTTAAAAGTTTTTATTTTCAAATTCAGTATATACACACATATATACAGGGGTTAGACAATGAAACTGAAACACCTGTCATTTTAGACCACAATAATTATTAGTATGGTGTAGGGCCTCCTTTTGCAGCCAATACAGCGTCAGTTCGTCTTGGACATACACAAGTCCTGCACAGTGGTCAGAGGGATTTTAAGCCATTCTTCTTGCAGGATAGTGGCCAGGTCACTAGTGATGCTGGTGGAGAGAAAACGTTTCTGACCTCGCTTTCCAAACCCTCCCCAGTGGCTCAAAATATTTACTTTTACATATAAACTGGATGACGTGCAGGCCATGGGAGATGTTCAACTTCACTTTCATGTTCATCAAACCATCTGAACTCTGGTATGTCACCCATAATGTTGTGTGCATTGCAATATTTTGAGCAAAACTGTGCTCTTACCCTGCTAATTGAACCTTCACACTCTGCTCTTACTGGTGCAATGTGCAATTAATGAAGATTGGCCACCAGACTGGTCCAATTTATCCATGAAACCTCCCACACTAAAATGACAGGTGTTTCAGTTTCATTGTCTAACCCCTGTGTGTGTGTGCGCGTGTGTATTCTCCACTGTCTCGCAGTTTGTTCCATAAGGCTAAATCCTCCAATATAAAATAAACACCCATTACATCTACTTCCATTATTTTCTCTCTGGAGTTAAACTTAGATGGGTGGAGCTTTAACACAGAAAGAGAAACAGGGCGTCTCCACCTTGAAGAGCAGGCGGAATAAAGGCAGGTTCCTCATGGTGGAGACGGTGAAGACCTCAGCCAGCAGGTGAGCTCGCAGCAGGTGGGAGTTCAGCTTGTGTTCAAAGAACTCGCGCCCCTCATAAACGTCTTCACCAAGATCCAGTCCCACTTGTTGGGTACATTAGATAAGAAGATGGGATTCTTCTCACCTGGACTCTGCAGCAGCTACAGGAAACCACAGAGGAACATTTCCAAACTGTTAACCTCTGCAGGATCCAGCTTATATAACTCTGCATATTTTAATGCACCATTACTGTTTAAGTTTACCACACTGGAAACAAAAATGTTGGCATGTGCAAAACTTCTAGGACCTGTCAGTCAGTATTAAGACAGATCCAGATGTACCTGGACCGCGATCAGCTTTCCCTTGTCGCTGAAGAGTAAGCAGAGTGAAGAAGCCACATACTTATTAATGATGTTACCCACAAGGCCGCTCAGCCTTTTGTAGTCACAGATGAAGATATTCCCTTTCTGATAAAACACAAAACACAGCATGGTGTTACATCTGCAGAAGGTAAATCAGGGAGGAGCAGAAACATGGAGCATTACAGCATTACCCTCAACCCTGTGGAAACAGGACCTTATCATTAGAATCATGTACAGGATTAGAAAGAATAAACTCTTAGGAAGAACCCAGACTGATGCTCTTATTCAGGCTCTACACGTAATTATTAGAAATGAGCTGGATAGATTTTAATCAGAAAGCTGCACCTTTATGTGGAACTTTCAGCCCCATGATCTACTGTTAGCAGGTTCTTTGATCACTGAAGTGGTTTGTTATGAGATTATTAACTGGTACCTCCTATCAAATACTTCAGATTAGAAAGTAGCTCTTAATTGGTGTAGATGTTTAACCAAAGGAGTTCACAAGGCTCCAAACTAAGGGGAAAAGCTGAGTTCTTTGAATGTGGAAGTAAATTAAGTGTTTTAATGAATAACTAAATGGTGTGGAAGCTCTCACAACTGGTGACCACTTATGTTCATTAGCAGACTTCTGTCTGAATCCACAGGAGTAACGGACTACACTCACTGTATTCATCCACCATTATTGTTGGCAAATTTTTTCACCTGTTACACATATGGCCAGTATTGGTCCATAACCCTAGATTAAAAATCTACCAGGGCTGATACCTAGTTCTAGACTAAATTAAACTGTCAAAGATGACTCCCCAGTGAAAGCTCTTTCTATACTAGCATTAGGACTGATCTGAATCTAATCATTGTGAATTATCACTGGTGATTCATTAGATATCCAGACGAGGCTGCTTAAGGTGACGTGCTTAAGCTCACGTGATGCACAATGTACAGAGCTAATGCTGAAAATCATATAGCTAGAGAGATGATAGAAAAAAGGTTGTAACGGTTCCACAATAAAGAGGAAACTGTATGAGGATAAATGTGGAGACTGTGGATACAGGAACAAAAGGAGGAACTCTGTCTAGATCTTTGTTGCTCCTCCACATCCACCTCACGTGTTTAATATATGGATATATACACATAGATATAGATATACAGCACAAATAAATAAATAAATAAATATAAACCTAAATCAAAGCCTAAATGCTGGGTACATTAGACTCCATTTATTTATTATGTGTTCAGAGGAACAGAGATAAATATGGGTTATGGATGCAGTACCTTCATCTCCTGTGTTAGGGAGCTCCCTGGGAAAGCCAACTGCACCATCTCATCTGTAACGGGGACATTAGGGGCAGTTTGGAGCAGCGCTCGATCATCATGGGCTTCAGTCCGTTCAGCAGCTGATAGCCAAAGACCTCGTCTGCATCCCAGTGCTTGGAGATGTAGTCTGTAAGGACAGAAGAAGCTCAGAGTGCTGCAATGGGGTTTCATGCTGAGTTTACACAGGTGAGGGAGTTACCTGTGATCTTGTTGTGATGACACCTCAGGAGCGGCCGAAGTTCATCCAGGTTCTCCCAGGATCCATGACGGTGTATTAAGGTTTCAATCCTGAGCTCTGCATACCTGTGATAGAACAGATCAGGAATCCAATGAGAGCCTCATCATTTCTGATGGATGGTTAGGTTCTTACTCTGTGGGGTAGCTGTAGATACTGTTACGACGAATCTTTTGTTCGCGAGGTCCTGAAGAAACAGTCGGAAAATCTAGGCGGCTCTTGATACAAACAATTTAAAACACAAAGTGGTCTGTGAATAAATCTTAGAGTCAAACCGTACGGATGCCCTTCTTTCTCCTGCCATCCCTGTGAACACCTCCGCGACAGATCCAGAAAGAGAGAGAGCTCGTGGTGCGCGAACGTTTTGTTTACCATATAGGCTCCTCCTACACTACTGGTGGAGCCAATGAAATGTGCTAGAAAGTCCAGGCTCTGCCCCCCCCCTTAGGCGGGAATTTCAAGGTTCCCTACTCAGTGAAGCAGGGGCGCGCCATTTTAACGAAGGACCACGTGGTTCCCATTGATAAGTTCCAAAAACCCTGACAATCCCCCCTTGAAAGCATCTTAATGCTTTCACATT
>JAJAGP010003064.1:8657-86260 GCA_025084515.1 Ancistrus triradiatus
CTCCACTCGTTATCTGTATTAATGGCACCTGTTTGACATCGTTATCTGTATAAAAGACACCTGTCCACAGCCCCAAACTCAACCATGGCCAAGACCAAAGAGCTGTTGAAGGACACCAGGAAGAAAATTGTAGACCTGCACTAGGCTGGGAAGAGTGAATCTACAATAGGCAAGCAGGTTGGTGTGAATAAATCAACTGTGGGAGCAATTGTAAGAAAATGTAAGACATACAAGACCATTGATAATCTCCCTCCATCTGGGGCTCCACGCAAGATCTCATCCCGTGGGGTCAAAATGATCATGAGAACGGTGAGCAAAAATCCCAGAACTACACGGAGGGACCTGATGAATGACTTGCAGAGAACTGGGACCAAAGTAACAAAGGCTACCAACAGTAACACACTACGCCGAGAGGGACTCAGATCTTGCAGTGCCACTCGTGTCTCCCTACTTGAGCCAGTACATGTCCAGGCCTGTCTGAAGTTTGTCAGAGAGTATATGGATGATCCAGAAGAGGATTGGGAGAATATCCTGTGGTCAGATGAAACCAAAATAGAACTTTTTGGTAGAAACTCAACTCGTCGTGTTTAGAGGAAGAAGAATGCTGAGTTGCGCCATACATACTGTGAAGCATGGGGGTGGAAACATCATGCTTTGGGACCGTTTCTCTGCAAAGAAGACAAGATGACTGATCTGTGTTAAGGGAAGAATGAACGGGGCCATGTATCGTGAGATTTTAAGCCAAAACCTGCTTCCATCATTGACAGCATTGAAGATGGAACGTGGCTGGATCTTCCAGCATGACAATGATCCCAAACACACTGCTTGGGCAACGAAGGAGTGGCTCCGTACAAAGCATTTCAAGGTCCTGGAGTGGCCTAGCCAGTCTCCAGACCTCAACCCCATAGAAAATTTGTGGAGGGAGTTGACAGTCCGTGTTACTCCAAATCATTACTGATCTAAAGGAGATCTGCATGGAGGAATGGGCCAAAATACCAGCTACAGTGTGTGCCAACCTGGTGAAGACTTACAGGAAACGTTTGACCTCTGTCATTGCCAACAGAGGTTATGTTACAAAGTATTGAGTTGAACTTTTGTTATTGACCAACTACTTATTGTCCACCATAATTTACAATTAAATTCTTTAAAAATACTACAATGTGATTTCCTGGATTTTTTTTTCCTCATTTTGTCTCTCATAGTTGATGTGTAGCTATGATGAAAATTACAGACCTCTCTCATCTTTCTAAGTAGGAGAACTTGCACAATCAGTGGCTGACTAAATACTTTTTTGCCCCACTGTAAGTGTTTTTCGGAACATCAGTGCAATTTAAATATTAGTCAAAGACAACAAAAGTAAACACGAAATGCAGTTTTTAAATGAAGCTGTTTATTATTAAGGGAGAAAAAAAATCCAAATCTACATGGCCCTGTGTGAAAAAGTGATTAAAAAGTGACCTAATAACTGGTTGGGCCACCCTTAGCAGCAACAACTGCACCCAAGCGTGTGCGATAACTTGAAATGAGTCTTTTACAGCGTTGTGGAGGAATTTTGGCCACTCATCTTAGCAGAATTTTTGTAATTCAGCCACATTGGAGGGTTTTTTAGCATGAACGGCCTTTTTAAGGTCATGCCACAGCATCTCAATATGATTTATTTCAGAACTTTGACTAGTCCTCTCCAAATTCTTCGTTTTGTTTTTCTTCAGCCATTCAGAGGTGGACTTTCTGCTGTGTTTTGGTTCATTGTCCTGCTGCAGAACCCAAGTTTGTTTCAGCTTGAGGTCACAAACAGATGGCCGGACATTCTCCTTCAGGATTTTTTGGTAGACAGCAGAATTCATAGTTCCATTTATCATAGCAAGTCTTCCAGGTCCTGAAGCAGCAAAACAGCCCCAGACCATCACACTACCACCACCATATTTTACTGTTGCTATAATGTTCTGTTTCTGAAATGCTGTGTTACTTTTACACCATATGTAATGGGACACACACCTTCCAAAAAGTTCAACTTTTGTCTCGTCAGTCCATAGAATGTTTCCCAAAAGTGTTGGGATCATCAAGATGTGTTCTGGAAAAATTGAGACGAGCTGTAATGTTATTTTTGCTCAGCAGTGGTTTTTGTCTTGGAACTCTGCCATGCAGGCCATTTTTGCCCAGTCTCATGCTTATGGTAAAGGCATGAACACTGACCTTAACTGAGGCAAGTGAGGCCTGCAGTTCTTTGGATGTTGTTGTGGGGTCTTTTGTGACCTCTTGGATGAGTCGTCGCTGCACTCTTGGGGTAATTTTGGTCAGCCGGCCACTCCTGGGAAGGTTCACCACTGTTCCATGTCTTCGCCATTTGTGGATAATGGCTCTCACTGGGGTTCACTG
The DNA here is from genome assembly GCA_025084515.1 of Ancistrus triradiatus. Taxonomy (NCBI): domain Eukaryota; kingdom Metazoa; phylum Chordata; class Actinopteri; order Siluriformes; family Loricariidae; genus Ancistrus; species Ancistrus triradiatus. Next base: position 11,034 of record JAJAGP010003064.1, read on the forward strand.
GAGTCCCGAAGCTTTAGAAATGGCTTTATAACCCTTTCCAGACTGATACATCTCAATTACTTTTTTTCACAATTGTTCCTGAATTTCTTTGGATCTCGGCATGATGTGTAGCTTTTAAGGATCTTTTGGTGTACTTCACTTTGTCAAGCAGGTCCTATTTAATGTCCTGATTGAGAACAGGTGTGGCAATAATCAGGCCTGGGCGTGGCTAGAGACAGTGAACTCAGGTGTGATCAACCATAGTTATGTTTTAACAAGGGAGGGGGCAATCACTCTTTCACACAGGGTCATGTAGGTTTGGATTTTTTCTCTCTTAATAATAAACACCTACATTTAAAGACCACATTTTGTGGTTACTTGTGATGTCTTTAACTAATATTTAAATTGTTTGAAGTTTCAAAACACTTAAGTGTGACAAACATGCAAAAAAAATAGGAAATCATGAAAGGGGCAAACACTTTTTGACACCACTGTAGATAGAGAACCCAACTATGTAAATGAGAGAAAGTATCCCAATTTGTATGTGAAAGTATGTGAAACGTTGCGTTAAGTATGTGGTGTGAATCTCGTGTGTAGCAATAACTGCAACTAAGGTTCTGGTAAATGTTGATCAGCCTCTACTTCGGACTGGAAGAATTTTAGTCCATTCCTCCATACAGAACAGCTTCAACTCTGGAATGTTGTTGGGTTACCTCTGTGCACTTTAGGTCCTTTCACAAAATTTTCATTGGATTAAGGTCAGGACTTGATTTGGCCGTTCCAAAATATTAACTTTATTCTTCTTTAACCATTCTGTGGTAGAACAACTAATGGGCTTAGGGTCACTATATGATCCATATTCTCTTGAGATTGAATTTGCTGGTATAATTCCGAATTCATTAATCCATCACTGATGACAAGCCACCCTGGCACAGATGCAGCAAAATAGGCCCTCCCACCACCATGTTTCACAAACACAAAAAGGTTTTTATGCTGGAATGCAGCGTTTCCCTTTCTGCAGACATATAACTTTCCATTTAAACACTGAAATCTTTAACTAATCCCACATGGGCAGCAATGTTCTAGGGTGTGTTTTCATTGCAACCCTGGAAGGAACAACTTTTTTGTTCAGTGTTCTCCTGATGGCAGACTGATAAACACTAGCATGAGACAATGTGAGAATGGCCTTTAGTTACTTAGATGTCATTCTGGTTTCCTTTGTGACCTCGTGGATTATTACATGCCGTGCTCTTGACACAATCTTTGTTAGTCAACCGAGTAATAGTGGACACTTTTTATAGGTGGTGTTGTAAGCTCTTTCCAGTCTGATGAGCATCAACTCATTTTATGTGGTCCTCATAAATCGCCTTTGTTCGTGCCATGATACTTTTCCACAAATGTGTTTTGAAGTTCAGACTAAGATCCCTGTTATTTAAGTACAACAGAACACTTACTCACACCTGATTGGCACTTTTGCAACTCACAGACATGTAATATTGAATCGTGTTCCTCAGTACATAAATGGCCAAATAACATAGTTATATCACATTTGTTTAACTGGGTTCTCTTTATCTACTTATTTAGCAAGCTATAAAATTCTAAAGGGTTAACAAACTTTCGAGCACCACCCTGTTTAATAAAATTAATTTTGTTTCCTCACAGTACTATTTTTTAGCAATTGAGGGCTGTGGTTTTAACATATTCCAGCCGCAATTACAAGTCTGAATTTGATTTTGGTAAACACAAGAGGGTGGAAATGCATATACTCAAGTCATGTATGTGTCTCCTTAATCCTACGCCTTCATCACCACAGTGTCATTTCCAGTGTGGAATTGGTCCTTAAAGCTTGTCTAAATGCAGATAGCCTCTCAGTCAGAGCTGAAATTGTGGTGAATGAATCAAGGACATGCGTCATTGTTTCTGCTGCCTCCCCTTGCAGTGATCTTGAACGTTACATGAAAGTAGTAGATTAATTTTAAAACCATTTATTTGGTTGATGTTAGGATTATTCAATCTGATTTGTAATAACGCTGTAATAACGCTTTACAGGCACTCACTGTCTTTTCTCAGGTGATATCAATTTTTCATGTTGCTTGACCGCTCATCTTGTTCTTTGGGACCACATTACCTCAAAAGGATTTCCTGGCAGATTCTCCACTCAAGTAAACAGGATGGCTGGGAGCACTTACTGACAAACCATGTTTAGGATTTCATACACAATAAATAGCAATAATAATCTATCAATAATACTCACCAAAGTTTCCAGGAGGTTCACCATGTGCAACTGAAAAGAAGAATGTTTTAGTTCTAGTGCTGAAACCATGTATATGATAATACAGTGCTTATTATTGTTATTCATGTTATCAGAATCAGTGCTTTTATAATGGGAAATCTTTCATATTCTGAAAGCAGCTCAGACCCTGGCTCAAAGGAGCAATCCCAGCAATCAGGACTGTTTTGAGAACACTAACTAGTAGGGGTGGAAATCTAGTGTACCGAGCGGTCTCTCTACTTCCTCGTGATTACCCCGTGATTTTTCCTCGTTTTGCCTCCATCCACCGTGTTTGTGCCGCAGATCTTTCAAGCGTTCCAGCACTCACCCTCTTCTCACATTTTTCCTGGGTATTCATCTTGTTTGCTATGTTTGATACTTTGGTTTAATAAATACACTTTTCCCTTTTCCCGGTAGTCACGTTCATTACAGAGTACTTCACCACAATATGCAGACAGCTGATTCCAGGACCACCGTGAGTATGGCTGACAGATTCGATGGCACCCCGAAGCTCTGTCGGCAATTTGTGTCACAGTGTTCAACTTTTTCAGCCTCTTTCCCTCCAGCTCTGATCTTGCCCGGGTGTCATTCATGGTTTTGCGCCTCTCTGGCAGAGCACTGCAATGGGCTGCTGATGTGTGGCCACAGGCTCAAGCTAAGACCTGTGACCAGTTTTTGGTCTGTTTTTCCGTCTGTTTCCTTCAGAAACGGTCCAGAGGGACCCCTTAGCACCATTGTCCGTCACTAGCTTGATTCCAGAGCCCACACTCGCAAGCTCGACGCCGGGATCCATGTTCATTAGCTCGACGCTGGGTTCCACACTCGCTAGCTTGACGCCAGAATCCAAGCTTGCTACCTCAATGCCAGGATTCACAACCATTAGCTCGACTCAAGAGTCAGTAAAAAAGATGTTCATCCTAGAGTCAGTCCAGATGGCATCCATCCTAGAGTCAGTCCCGAAGACGTCAGCTCAAGATGACGTCCATCCCAGAGTCTGTCCAGTGGACATCAGTTCCAGAGTCTGTCCTGAAGATGTCAGTTCCAGGATCATTCACGAAGACGACGTCTGTTCCAGAGTTGGTCCTGAAGGCAGCGCTCGCTCCAGAGTCAGACACGAAGGCAATGCTCATTCCAGAGTTGGTCCCGACGACATCAATTCCAGAGTCGGTCATGACAACATCTGTTCCAGAGTCAGTCACGGCGACCTCCATTCCAGAGCCAGTGATGGTGACTTCTGTTACAGAGACAGGGAAGATGACTTCCGTTTGAGAGCCAGTCACGGCAACTTCCGTTCCAGTGTCAGTCATGGCTGCACCCGTTCTGGAGACAGTCACGGCTGCACCCGCTCCAGAGACAGCTCTGGTTGCGCCCGCTTCAGAGACAGTTCCGGTTGCGCCCACTTCAGAGATCGTCCCCGTTGCTCTTGCTCCAGACACCGTCATTGCAACGTTCGATTCTGAGACAGCCTCAGTGGTGTCCATTCCAGAGCAGCCTGACTGCAACCCCAATCCCCAGTAGCTCAGAACTCACCGAAACCTTCCCAGGTGTCATCCCAAGTGGAAACCACCAGAGGCCTCAAAGAATCCGAGGGGACAGTATTGGTAGCATCCTAGCTCTGTCTCGAACTCTTTGGGGGGGTATTGTCACTTTCCGCAACCTAACCCCGGTGTCACTTTCATTCACCTCTGCGGTGAGTGAATTGTACTACATCGCCCACATTCCTCCGGGGGGAGGGGGGGTCACGTGACTCCCACCAACCAATCCAAGAATTGTTTATTGGAAATACCTGGGTTACACGGCTTATAAGCTCGACTGTTTGAGACTCATGTCGCAAAGTATTGTCTCGGTTCTGCCTGAGTGTACCGAGCAGTCATTCTATTTCCTCATGGTTATTCTTCCTCGTTTTGCCACCGTGTTTGTGCCACGGATCTTTTGAGCATTCCAGCGCTCACCCTCTTCTTGCGCTTCCCAGGTATTCATCCTGTTTTGCATTTCTGTTCGCATCCTGGTTTGTTCGGCCTTTTTTTCGTTGGCTATTTTAGACACTTTGGTTTAAGAAAGACACTTTTCAACACTGCGTTATCAACGAACATTTACAAATTGATTTTTGACATTTGTGAATCGATTTAAAATCGGCATAGCAATGCATTGAAGAAGGGATTAACCCCCCCCCCCCCCCCCCCCCCCCCCCCCCCCCCCATCCCCCACCGCCCCACCCCTACTGACTAGGACATATTTAGAGAAACTACAATATATGGTGACACAACCAATTTGGAGGAGTATACAGCACCTGTGTCTGGCTGCATCAGTCGGTGCAAAAAGAACGTTCAGAAAGCTCAAACAGCATCATCTTATTTCACAACAATGAAACCAGTCACAGAGGTGCATGTGCTATTGAAACCTCAGACACTGCTTTCATAGCAGGAGGTAAGATAGCCCTGACTACAGCAAAAGCCAGTCTGTCTCATTCCATCAGAGAGGAAGGAAGATGGTAAGCTAGACAAAGTCACAAAGCAGGAATTCCTGCCCAGTGGAACAGAGACCTCAATTGGGACAAACCACACCTCACCAAAGGCAGGATATTAGTGAAAATGGCTCAGTTGATATAGCACTTGCTTCAAATGCTGATTCCATACCTATGACAAGGTGAGGTTTACATGCTGGTCAGTTTGCGCATCCACTGCGACAAAGCGCATGGCGTCCACTCACTTAAGTGTAAGGCTTTAGAGTTCCACTGGGCAAGAGTTCCTAGTTTGTGTTTCTTGTTTCGCGAGGCAGGAGTTCCCGGAACATATCTCTGTTCAACCATGCAGGAGTTGCTAGTTCATGTTTTGTTCAAGTTACTGGCTCTATGTCAGTCAATGCAGATCTTGGGTTCCCTATCAGTTCTGTTGCCTTCTATTCATCTGTGTCTGCATTCCACCTCACCAGGGGCTCATCACAGTAATAGGACAGGTGTTCACTTAAATTACTTAACTGTAAGGAGAAACTAAAACTGCAAATGAATTTATATCTGTTTTGTCCTTTAAAAATGAACTCAGATGAACTACTGACACTGCCTGTATTTACAATGAAGTATTACTTATCGTATATAATTAAATATGAAAACATTTATTAAAAAAATATAAATGTATTATTATGTTGTGAATTTGTGAATGCTATGCTTGACAAATTACACATACCTTATTTTAGATAAACTAGAGGCTGAGCTCAGCTGAAGTAGGCTAATTCTATCTTTATTTGAGACAGTAGCTAACACACTGCAGCTGGATCTCACGGGCCTAGTAATGCCCTGCGTCTGGCATTCTCTCTGATGCTCTGGCTTTGGCCCAATGAACACAGGTTTCTTCTGGCTGCATATGAAATTGCTGCTGCTAATCAGCTGGAACATCTATCCATGGATTAATGAGGAGAAATAGCCATATTGTAATCTGAATGCAATTAAGCAATGACAGCAGACTAGGAACTGAAAATTATCTTGAACTATGTAGGAGAAGTAGAGATGGAGCAATGGCCTGAAGCAGGAGAAAAAACACTATTGATAATACTTACAGCTAAATGAGAGTGTGAGGGAGAATGCAAGCAGGAGCCAAGTGAGGTTACACATGGTTCTCAGTGGCTTACACTGGAAGTTACAGGGACATGAGCCGGTATGTCAGGATGTCCGGATTCCCTAGAAAACCAAAGAGATCAAAGTATGAATTAGAATATATACCATATATGCAATTATAGGCTAAATATTTGAAATGTTCTCAAGTACTAAAGGTATTCAGTCACCAGTTTTTGACATTAAAATAAAATGGGTTTTGTTAAAATAATTTCACATACAGGCTGGAGAACCAATTAATTGTTTTTATTAGACTACTGCCAATTATTACTTAACACCTTTCCATAGTGGTACCCATTGATTTAAATGACTGCATACATGCAATACAAGGAATAGTCAGGAAGTAAGTCTTCCAATCACACAGCTTTCAACAAAATTATAACTGAATGGGAACTGATGGGAACAAGCAAGGATGCTTTTGAGGGAATAATAATAACAAAGAAAGAATGCGTGTGTGTGTGTGTGTGTGTGTGTGTGTGTGTGAGTGTGTGTGTGTGTGTGTGTGTGTGTGTGTGTGTGTGAGTGGTCAAACAAAATAACTCTTTCAAAACTGAAACTCAAAACAACAAACAACAAAAGAGGACCTACAATAAAATTATATTTACAGTTAAGTCTTTTATTTATGTTTCTTCTGCTGTATTCAGTTTCCTAACTTCTTTTAACTGATCTATTTCCAGCTCTTTCTTTTTTTCATTTTTTTTCTTTACTTTTCAATTTTCCTTTTCTTCTGTATTTTCTGTTCAGTTTTTCTTTTTCTTTTTCATTTTCTTAAGTTCACATTTGAGTTTCCTCTTTTTTCTCAGAATTATCTTTCAGGTTTCTCTTTTCTGTTGAGTGTAAGCAAGAACACACACAAAGACAGACAAACTCCCCAGCATATCGTACCAGTTAATCCTTTACAAAGGTGCAGTAATCCACAATGTCATTGTCTTACATACTGGTTAAAGGTGTGCAGTCCAAACCCCGACAGAAACAACCACACAGTAGAAACACTATCAGTTACATAAGGCCTTTATACCTGCAATCTTAGTAACACATAAAAGGACTATACTGTCAATATTGCACATTCCGTACAAATACTAATGTAGAATTTGGATGTTTTCTGTATAAGCATGTAAAATACAAAAGGGGAATAATCAAATAAATGTATGTATTGCATGAAATGTGATTTTTCAGCTTAGAAAGTACTTTTGACATGATATGTAGTAGATAACATATAAAGCATGTTTTTGATACTTCAATTTTTAAATTTAATGTATATAATTATGCCATGTTAATTCAGGAAGCACATACTAATAGTATGAAGTCACTTGGAGGAAAGAATGAGATGGTGAAGTTATCTTAACAACACAAGTTTTAATAATGAGAAGTAGCTTTACATTTTTTCTAAGTTTTCTATTTTGCTCAATGTTTAAAGGGTTATAGAAGGCTTCTGTTTGTAAGGGCTCCATTTGCGCAGCTTATATTAGCTTTTGGAAATGCTTATGCCTTATCATATGCACTGAAAGTATACGCTCTCTCAACAAACTCAGTACAACTTTGCAAAAGTGTAAATCTGGTGAACATTTTTATTGGGGGAAGGTTTTATGTGAAGATGAAGATATGGATAAAAAACATACAATATCATGTAATGTGTGAATTAACTCAGAAGCACAACTTAGTTGGCATTTGGAGGAAATTACACAACAATGTAAGGCAGGAAAGTTGGGCACATGCTAGAGAAGGGTTAATACAAATAGCAGAACAGAATTCTTTCAGAATCTTAACTTGAAATTTGTTGAATACTATAAAAAGATCTGATATCACTGGATTCTTTTAGCATTGCCTGGTGTGCTGTAGGTTTTCATAGTCTAAAACCTAGTAGTACTTATTATTTACTTACTACATAAGCAATAGTAATATGTAGATAGTAGTATTATTACTTATTGGCATTGCCATATTGGCATAAATGATAGGAATTTTAAGAATGTGTTTTAGTTTTTAAGTTAAGAAAGCAACAATTCAACAAACTGCAAAAGTAGTGGGACTACGGAAAAATCCAGATTAAGCAGTTCAGTCATCAGTATACCTACAAGATATCTTACTCAACCAATCAATCAATCAGAAAAGTAAAATACAAAATTGAATAATCAAAAAAGAAGTCAAGAAAAATCTAGTGATCTTAAGCATCTCTGAATATCTGAATAGCCTGCTTGGAATCAGATCAAAGTAGCTCTGGTTCCTACAGGCTATCAAGATTTGATGTCCGCAAATCCATAGCAAATAAATCAAAATGCTTCTTGGACTGGACAGAAGGAAATATTTGCTTTTTGTGCTGCTGAGCCTGTAAGCTGGAAAGTACCAGGTATTGATGGCCTTTCTGCAGAATTCCTTAACACGTTTTAGTCAGATCTGGCTGATGACTTGTTGAGTGTACATGTTCTTAATGAAAGTTCAGTTCATGGTCTTCTACTTGTGAGTAGCACAAGAAAAGCAGTTATAACCCTATTACCCTATTTCCCCAGAAAATTTAGAGTCAGCGGTGCTATTTAAGAGCACGCTCTGGCACTGACAGGTCATCGCATTGCCTCGCGGTTTGCTTCGTGATCATTGGCGTATTCTCTGAGACCTCACCTGTCTCACGGTCCGCTCACGTCTGCCCCGGTAGGGAAACCGGTACAACCCGTCTTGCATAGAAGGTGGGCCGAGTAGAGCTGCAAGGCTCGAGGTAAGGTGGTTAGGGCTTAGCCACTAGGCAAGGCAAAGCTGCTTCATCGCCACTCTCTCACACCTCTTTCCGTAACAGATACCCTTCCTGACACAAGCCTCATTCATCTGGGCTTGGGAATAGTACCAAGGGTACACCCCCTGTGGCTGGGGATTTGACATAAATGCACCACTCGACCTTCATGTTGCAAGCCCCACCAAGTATTGAACCCATGCCCACCGACACAGCTATACTGAGCCATCAAGGCTACAATGTTATGATAGTAATAAATGGAGAAAGGATATTGAAAATTACATGTCTGTGGTAACTGATTTTGTAACCATTTCAGCAGGGAAATTTAAAAAGAAAAGGGTCTTGATGCATGCTCAGTGATCCAGGTAAGAAAATCCAAGAAGTTGAATCTGTTCATCTGGACATAGATTTTGTTGGAGAAATGTTTCGTCACTCATCTAAGTGACTTCTTCAGTCTCAGCAGTTGGAAAACTTCCCCAATCTATATATACAGCACGTTGCATAACGACTGGTACCAGCACCCATTGCATAACAATGGGACCGGTGATCAGTTTAATATGCAGATTTACATAGCCATTAACGACAATGGCCACGTGTGCCATTCACACAGGATTGGAGAAGGGCTGCGATGGCTCCGTTGTAAGATGGTGAGAGATGTACTCTGAGGCAACCTCCTCGGTTTTTTCACACATCAGGATGGACGTTCCCTTTTTACAAAAATGGCTTCTTTTACTCCACGTTCAAACCATTGTTCCTCCCTATCAAGGATTCTTGCACGTCTTCATCCTTGAAAGAGTGTCCACTGGCCTGTAGGTGGGTGTAAACCGCAGAGTCATATTTGCCAAAAACCGCGTCTCAGTGGCTTTCAAACCCCAAAAACACGCTACGCCAGAAACTGGTCCACCCCAAGGATCGGGTCCCCCAGCACAAACAGAGTAATGTAGTGTACGCTGTTAAGTGCCGGGAGGATTGCCAGGAATTGTACATCGGGGAAACCAAACAGCCACTGGCGAAACGGATGGCACAACATAGAAGAGCTACCTCATCAGGTCAGGACTCTGTGGTTTACACCCACCTACAGGCCAGTGGACACTCTTTCAAGGATGAAGACGTGCAGATCCTTGACAGGGAGGAACGATGGTTTGAACGTGGAGTAAAAGAAGCCATTTTTGTAAAAAGGGAACGTCCATCCCTGAACCGAAGAGGGGGCCTCAGAGTACACCTCTCACCATCTTACAATGGAGCCATCGCAGCCCTTCCCCAATCATGTGTGAATGGCACACGTGGCCATTGTCGTTAATGGCTATGTAAATCTGCATATTAAACTGATCACCGGTCCCATTGTTATGCAAAGGTAGTGTATATAAGATTTGGGAAGTTTTCCAACTGCTGAGACTGAAGAAGTCACTTAGATGAGTGACGAAACGTTTCTCCAATAGAATCTATGTCCAGATGAACAGATTCAACTTCTTGGATTAAAAAGAAAAGAGTGAAGCTTTTGCTGTGGGAAAACGGGTAGATGGTCTTCTACCTGCTAGTATGGCATGAAATATTAATGAGATTAAATATTTGGGAATGTACCTTGCAAATGAATCTACAAAACAGAAAAACTGGGAAGGAATATTGGAAAAAATACAGGGTTGGCTGACAAGATAGAAATGTCTTTTTAGGGGGAGAATTTTGGAAGTCTCAGTGTTGTGGGAAAAACTGTCAATTTCTGAAACCCCTTAATGGACTGTTGGCCCATCTGTAAAATATTATTGCCGATTTTATTTTGAATCAGATACACTGGGTTTCATATGTACTTTTCTTACTAAAAGGAGGAGAGAGGGCAAGATCTAGTACACCTGTCAAGTAGAATGGCAACCATTCTTCTTCAATTCATTCAAACATTTTTGACAAGTCCTGCTAACATGGTGTGGAAAAGGGTGGCCAATACTATTTTACAGAAATTTGATGACTTAGGACTGGTCACTGTCCTCTCTCTCAAAAACTTAAAGAACTACGTTTAAATAGACAGATGTTTTATCGTGGACTCTTCAAAACCTGGGTAAGTCTTCAAGCACAGTAAGCTGGAGAATACAAACTTTCTTTTTTGGTTGATGGAAGACCCTGTATTCATAGAAACAATTCAGGATATGCCTAGCAATCACATACTTGGCTTTACTCAGTTGTTGTGTACCGCTGTGGCGAAGCTGTTGCACCTCATGAACACTCAAAGATCAACATACTCCATTAAGATGGTAATTAGATTTTTTTAAAGAGCTAACACAAGATGAATGGTAAGTGCTTCAAGAGTAATGGAAGAGGAATGCTGTGCCCCTTTCCCAAAACGTATTCCAGATTTAAAGGACCATTCGGATCCACTCTTGAGACAGTGGTGCTAATTTTCTGCATATTTCTGCATATGTATGACCTCAAACATAATCAGATTTTCACAGAAGTACAAAACATAGATAAAGACATCCCAATTAAACAATGACACAAAATATACATAGCAATTTATTTCCTGAGAAAAATGATGCAAAATTGCAATATATTTGGCAAACGTATGTTAACCTTTGCTCTCAGTATCTGGTGTGACCTGCTCATGCAGAAACAACTTTGATAGGTCCTGCACATCCGCTTTTTGTTTTCTTGCTGCATGGCCCCTATTCTCTTGACATTCAGTTCACAGAGTGAAGTCCTGACATTTGCTGGTATAATTCAGAATGCATTGTTTCATCCGTGATGGCAAGCCGTCCTGGAGTAAAACACGCCCAAACATTTACATTTACAGCAGACGCCCTTATCCAGAGCGACTTACAATTGGTACAATCTTACAATCCAAGCAATTGTGGGTTAAGGGTCTTGCTCAAAGACCCAACAGTGGCAGCTTGGCAGTGGTGGGATTTGAACCCAGGACCTTCTGGTCCAGAGTCCAGTACCTTAACCGCTAGGCTACCACAGTCCCACAGTCCGAGTCCCAAACCATGATTCTACCACTTCCATGTTTCACAGTTGAGTCAGGTTTCTTATGCTGGAATGCTGTGTTTTGGACACAATGCTTCTCATTTAAACCAAAAAGTTGTATTTTGAGTAATCCATCCACAAAACTTTTTTTCCAGTAGCCTTCTGATTTGTCCATGAAATTTTTAGCAAACAGCAGACAGGTAGCATTGAGGCTTTCTCCTTGCAACATCTCCTGTCAGTGTTCTCCTAATGGTAGACTCATGAACATTAACATTAGCCAATGTAAGAGAGGCTTTTAGTTACTTAGAAGTTACACTGGGTTCCTCTGTGATCTTACAGACAATTACACACCTCGCTCTTGGAATGATCTTTGTTGGTCGACCACTCCTGGTTAGGGTCACAACAGTCTTAAATTTCCTCCATTTGTACACAATCTGTCTGAATGTGATTGGTGAATCTCAGGCTTTGGAGATGATTATATAACCTCTTTCATCAACAACCTCTTTCTGAGGTCCTTAGAAAACTCCTTAATAATACACTTCCACAAATATGTTGCAAAGATCGGACTTGGATAGATCTCTGTTCTTTAAATACAACAGGGTGTCCACTCCCTGCTGGTTGTCATCCCATTGACTGAAAACTGTCTCTAATTTCACCTGCTAATCCTAGAGGTTCATATACTTTTGCCATTCATAAATGTAAGTTTGTTTATTTGTTTGTTTATTTATTAAAAACATAAAAAAAAAAACATTACATTAGCAAAGTAAAGTAAAAAACACTATATCACATGCCTTTATTTTTGGACAGAGTACAATCAAAAACAGGGTGAAGTTACTCAATTCACAGTTCTTGACAATGTCATAGTCAAGGATTGATTGATTGGGTTTTGGTTAAAAATAATAAAAACATATATCTTTCTTCCTCACAAATATGCCACAAATACTAAAAATACTAGTCTGCGTAATAGTCCTTGAAGTTACAAAGGAACCCCCGGAAATTCTAAGCAACTAGAAGGCCTCTCTAACATTGGCTAATGTTAATGTTCAAGATTCCCCCATCAGGTCTCTCTCTCTCTGTTTCTTTGTCCCTCCCTCCAATAGCTAAGCTTTGCAGCTGGACCATAACACAGTGGGGATTTCATCTGCAAACTGCTTGTTTCCTAGCAACACCCCTTTTAAAAGGAGGAGTTGTAATTGCCGGGCCTCGTTTAGTGACCTGTATTAGTCTATACAAATACAAATTTGCATCTGGCAGCCCACTGTTGTCAGACATTATGATCCATGGGGCGCTATGGTCATCTGGTCAAGAGCTTCAGTGAATCAAAACAATAGACCAGCATGAAATCATGAAACAATGACAAATTCCTCGCTCACACTCACATATGAAAACATGATAAATTTCCATGAAAATTCAATTCTCTCTACTAATACAGTCTGCTTGAAATTTATGGCTTCACTTAAGAAATACAGTCCCATTTGAATAGATTAAAGTATCAGGGAAAGCTATGTAAAAGTTGTGCACCATCTGTTCTATCTTGATTCCAAATAAGCAAACTAGCCTTTTTTTATCGCAAGCACATCAATGCTGTCACTCTACAAGCCCATTTATGTGCAATGGTGAAATAAACCTCATCTGAAGTGCTTGCTTGGATTTCATCCAGTCTACTATTATCTCTCTGCAATCATGTATAACGGAAAACGTAATAGATTATACAGTAATATCTACTATATATACTAATAATACGTAATAATTAGTGAATCCGGTATCAGTAATCGGGTATTATTTTGAATCTACATTGTATTTTTAATTTCTCTACAAAGCACAGAAAATATTTTTACACGTAAAGGGCACCATAACAGCAAATTTCCTGCTGCTAAGCCCCTGGAAATGGTTCAGTCACAAACAGTGTTGTGTAGTGAAGGTGCCACCAGTGTCTGAATGGCGGACAACGAAACTGTGGAAGCTGCATGTTCTTGTTGGTGGATCAAATGATCCTCTCTACTGGTGGTCTGTCTGGGCCATCTAGAGCCTGTTCACCGACTGTACGTGCCCTCACAAAACCACTGCTCCTAACACCTCCTAAAAGCTAGGTCAGGATTGCCTAGATGGTGGACAGTTCGTCAAATAGTCCATCCTGGCATCTCTAGCAGTCAACAGTCTCTCACCAAGAGGTACTCTACCCAAAAGTATTCTATGAGAGCCAGTGTCTAATCAGCCCATACCAGTTATCATTTACATTTCTGCCTGCAAATGCATGCCGAGTTTTGTAGTGAGCCGACATTTCTATCTGGGTGCTTTATTTTTTTCATCAATGGGCGTACAGCAGTGCTTGAAAGTTTGTGAACCCTTTAGAATTGTATATATTTCTGCATAAATATGACCTAAAACATCATCAGATTTTCACACAAGTCCTAAAAGTAGATAAAGAGAACCCAGTTACACAAATGAGACAAAAATATTATACTTGGTCATTTATTTATTCAGGAAAATGATACAATATTACATATTAGTGAGTGCCAAAAGTATGTGAACCTCTAGGTTTAGCAGTTAAATTTTAGGTGAAATTAGAGTCAGGTGTTTTCAATCAGTGGGATGACAATCAGGTGTGAGTGGGCACCCTGTTTTATTTAAAGAACAGGGATCTATCAAAGTCTGCTCTTCACAGCAAGCGTTTGTGGAAGTGTATCATGGCATGATCAAAGGAGATTTCTGAGGACCTCAGAGAAAGAGAGTTGTTGATGCTCATCAGGCTGGAAAAGGTTACAAAACCATCTCTAAAGAGTTTGGACCAATCCACAGTCAGACAGATTGTGTACAAATGGAGGAAATTCAAGACCATTGTTACCCTCCCCAGGAGTGGTCGACAACAAAGATCACTCCAAGAGCAAGACATGTAATAGTTGGCGAGGTCACAAAGGACACCAGGGTAACTTTTTTTTACTTTTTAAACAGGGTAATTTGTTTAACTGGGTTATCTTTATCTACTTTTAGGAATTGTGTGAAAATCTGATAATATTTTTGGTCATATTTATGCAGAAATAGAGTAAATTCTAAAAAGTTCACAAACTTTCAAGCACCACTGTATATACCTAACTTACCAAAGCAATAAAATATGTAACCCTACAACATGGATGTAATTGTAACCAACAGTTTTAACTTACTGATTTATTTTGTTATAGAAATATTACACCTAACACGATCCCATTATTATTAAAACACTCTACTCAGAAAATGCAGGTACCTTACATAACTCATAGTATCTACTAGGTATGTTATAATCAAAGTAAAATTTATTTCTATAGCATTTTTTTTTTACAAAGAAGCATTGTCTCAAATCAGCTTTACAAGTATCTAGGCCCCAACTGGAGTCCTAACTAGGGCAACAATGACAAGGAAAAAGTCCCTAAATGTGATAAGGAAGAAACTCTGGGAGGACCAAGACTCAAAAATGGACCGAAGCTACTTGGGCAGCCTAGATGATATACGAAACAATTAAACAAAGTTACCTAACTAATAATAGTTTAAATAAACAGAAGCTAAATATAAAAAATAGAAGACAGAACATATTTAAACAAATTATAATAAAAAAAAAAAATAATAATCTATAGACTATGATAAATTAAAGCAAATACAATATTATGAAGAATATAAATAAAATAAAGAAAATAAAACCATGATATTTAATACAATTCAAATAATACTGATTAAAATAATGTACAAAATATGTACTGTATGTATTATTGTTCAGCAGAAGCTGAAGGCTGAAGAAGAATGCAAATTAGATTAGGAGGTCCAATACATTGATTTTCCCAGGACTCAAAATTCATACCGGTGCCCCTGGTTGCAGGAAATGACCTGTGAAATTATTAATCAAAAGTATTGATCAGTGCCACAACAAGCAGTGATGTTTAGTACAAACATGCACTCTATTTTCCAGAATATCCATTTAGAAATGCATCCATCCCATAGGGGAGAATGTCCTGCAGCTTTGTATGTTCTAAGTAACTTGGATTTCATTACAGCAGAAGAGGGTTTGTATCCACTGGAGATACTAAATGATTCCTATACTGTATGGGTGCCTAGACTCTTAGAACCCATCAACTGCTTGGTCTTTTCAAGCATCTTATGTCTGGACTATATCCATATAAGTTTTTAAACACATGCATTATACAATTAAATGGAAGCCCCAGGCTTCCAGTCAGCCAGACTTACATCTGATTGCTATATCCCTCATAATCCAGTACCGTACACAATTATTATCACCACTAATAAAGATCAATAAAAAGGGTTATGAGAAATTCACCTTCTGGTGAATTAGCTTAATCTCTCACTAAAAATAAAACCTTTAAATGAAGTAAATTGAGTCAGAGAAAAAAACCCTCATGAAGAAATAATTATTTCTAACAAAACCTCAAGTACCATGTTGCATTTAGTACTTTGTCCAACCTCCTTTTGCTAACACGGAATACAGAGCAGGGAATTTGAGAAAATCTTTCCAAATCTCTCTTGTGCAGTAGCCTCTTTAGCTCACCCCACACACTTTGATTTATAATGTCCTGGTATTTCATGGAGTCCATGATGCTATGTACCCTAATGATGTTCCCATGACATTTAAGGAAAAACAGTCCAACGACATCATAGATGAATGCAACCTGGGCATCACCCTTCGTTTCTTGCTAAACGCACCTTGAGTGTTTTTTTCCAAAAAGATACATTTCCATTTGATCTGGCTCTATAACACATTTTCAGTCAAAGTCATAGTAGCATTTAAAGCACTCCAGGTGGTTACATTTGTGGTTGACAGAAAAGACAAGCATTTTTCCTATCAAATAATGCCTTCCAAATAATCTGTCAACAAGTGGGAGGTGGCATCTGATGGTAGTTTTACAGATGTGGTGACCGCAAGATCTTACTTTCTGTAACTTTCCAATAGTGATCCAAGTTTGTGACAGTTCCAGATGACTAGACCTTTTAAATTGTTACCCTAACTGTAGATGTGCATTCTCAGACGAGTAGTCATTTTTTTATAGCCATTCGCTGACTTCTGAAGGTTAACAAACTTTCCTCTGATTTGAAATTATGTTCATTTGTCTTATCCATGTTGAAAGAGGTCTAAGAGAATCTGACTTTTGTGTCATCTCAAATGTATACTCCAGTGAAACAGGAAGTCCTGGATTACTGCTTGACTGTTGTACTGTGGTAGCCTAGCGGGTAAGGTTCTGGACCAGAAGGTCCAGGGTTCAAATCCCACCTCTGCCAAGCTGCCACTGTTGGGTTCTTGAGCAAGGCCCTTAACCCACAATTGCTTGTACTGTACCAATTGTAAGTCGCTCTGGATAAGAGCGTCTGCTAAATGCTGTAAATGTAAATGTAAATGCTTGAAGGTTCCTAGTTACAATTTGTTTCTAAACATTGCCACTAACTGTATCACACTGGATTTTGTTAAAAACCAATTACTTCTTGATTAGGGAATTTTTTTCTCAGACTAAATTTACTTTAGTTAAAGGTTGGATGAGTGTGAGATTAAGCTAATTAACCAAATTGTGAATTTCTTTTAAGTGGTCGCTGCACCAAATGTAACAATTTTACATAACAAGTTAAACTAAAAGGACTAAACTAAGAGGAAAGCACCAACTTTGACAGTTAATGTTTTGAAGCAGATAGATGTTAAACATATATAATACAGCAATGACACTAACTGCAGCCAAAACGTGTGCACAGATCACTGGTGACAAACGATCATATTACAGTTTAGTTTGGACAGTCGTAATTGTCCAAATTACTTTAATTAAAAAGTTTCCTGTGTCGGGCAGGTCTGTGCTGATTACAATACTGTTTGTCTGGCCATGCAGGGAAGGATGATGTGTGCTCTGTCATAAAGTATTGGATGGGTTTTGGCAATCAGATGCATCTTGGTGAGATGGATGCATTTGCACTTGTTTAATACGTGGCTAAATGCATCTCAAGCCACATCCTGGCTATAAAGGAGGTCTATAAGAGATAAGCCAAACCTGAGGATGTTTGTTTGTTTGAATTTTTAGCCATATCAGCACAATTCTGCTATTAACAACCTGGCAGGTTTACGTCTTTAATGGTTTGGAGTGCGCAAACCAGAGGATGCACTACACATGCTATAACAAACAGCAGCATAAACACCGCTGCACTCAAGAAGCTCTTACATGCAAAGACTAAGGAAAATATTTACACAGAATAATCTCCAGTGCTAATCTCATTTCAGTAAGAATTATATGATTGACACAGTTCTTATTTAGTGTTAGAAATGTGTTTACTGGTACAGAGTTACAGTGGTGCTTGAAAGTTTGTGAAACCTTTAACCCAGATAAACAAATGAGACAAAAATATTATACTTGGTCATTTATTTATTGAGGAAAAAGATCCAATATTACATATTAGTGAGTGGCAAAAGTATGTGAACCTTTGCTTTCAGTATCTGGTCTGACCTCCCTGTGCAGCAATAACTGCTACTAAACGTTTCCTGTAACTGTTGATCAGTCCTGCTCACCGGCTTGGAGGAATTTTAGCCCATTCCTCCGTACAGAACAGCTTCAGCTCTGGGATGTTGGTGGGTTTCCTCACATTAGCTGCTCACTTCAGGTCCTTCCACAACATTTCCATTGGATTAAGATTAGGACTTTGACTAGGCCATTCCAAAACATTCACTTTATTCTTCTTTAACGATTCTTTGGTAGAACGACTTGTGTGCTTAGGGTTGTTGTCTTGCTGCATGACCCACCTTCTCTTGAGATTCAATTCATGGACAGATGTCCTGACATTTTCCTTTAGATTATCTGATATAATTCAGAATTCATTGTTCCATCGATGATGGCAAGCCGTCCTGCCCAGATGCAGCAATACAGGCCCAAACCATGGTACTACCACCACCATGTTTCACAGATGAGATAAGGTTCTTATGCTGGAATGCAGTGTTTTCCTTTCTCCAAACATAATGCTTTTCTTTTAAACCAAAAAGTTCTATTTTGGTCTCCATGTGGCTTGGCTTGTCCAAGTGAACTTTAGCAAACTGCAGACGAGCAGCAATGTTCTTTTTGAAAAGCAGTGATTTTCTCCTTGCAGCCCTGCCATGCACACCATTGTTGTTCAGTGTTCTTCTGATGGTGGACTCATGAACATTAACATTAGCCAATGTGAGAGAGGCCTTCAGTTGCTTAGAAGTTACCCTGAGGTCCTTTGTGACCTCACCACAACTATTACTCTTGGAGTGATCTTTGTTGGTCGACCACTCCTGGGGAGGGTAACAATGGTCTTAAATTTCCTCCATTTGTACACAATCTGTCTGACTGTGGATTGGTGGAGTCCAAACTCTTTAGAGATGGTTTTGTAACATTTTCCAGCCTGATGAGCATCAACAACTCTTTTTCTGAGGTCCTCAGAAATCTCCTTTGTTCGTGTCATGATACACTTCCACAAACGTATTGTGAAGAGCAGACTTTGATAGATCCCTGTTCTTTAAATAAAACAGGGTGCCCACTCACACCTGATTGTCATCATTGATTGAAAACACCTGACTCTAATTTCACCTTCAAATTAGCTGCTAACCCTAGTGGTTCACATACTTTTGCCACTCACTAATATGTATTATTGGATCAATTTCCTCAATAAATAAATGACCAAGTATAATATTTCTGTCTCATTTGTTTAATTGGGTTCTCTTTACGTACTTTTAGGACCTGTGTGAAAATCTAATGATGTTTTAGGTCATATTTATGCAGAAATATAGAAAATTTTAAAGGTTTCACAAACTTTCAAGCTCCACAGAAGTGCTTTTACTGTGGTAGCTCGTTAGCACTGTGTAATCAGATACACATGAATCTTTTTAGCCAATCTTAATAGAGATGCATGTAACAACTACAGATATTTGGATATTACATAATCCACTGTATAAATGAATTGAAAAAAACTATACCATGATATACAGTACTCTACTCTTATTGGTACAACTGGAAATAGTAAACAATAACCATTTGATCCCTTGTTCTATAGTCAGATGAGATAAAAGAGATTTTTAGCAACAGAATAAGGACGTTTTGTATAGGAAAGAATAGTGGGGGATTTGTGATGATTTGGGGCTATTTTTCTAAAACAACTGGGAGATTTATTTTTCCACATTTTAACTTGTGTTTACTTTCCTGGTCAGGTGCGTGGGATCTGTAGCACCTATACCCAGAGGACACTGAAAGCAGACATAAGGTGCTGACTGTACACTATAAGCAAGATAGGAAATTAAATATATTGTTGACAGAGGGTTCTGGCTATACTAAAAAATATATGAAATTGAGTCATAATTATGCTGCTGATATAGCAGCACTGACTGGCCATTATTATGCTATCACTCCTGAAAAAAAAAATCAATTTCAAATCAACCAGCAATACATATAAGCAATATATGGAGGTAGCAGTAACTGAAGCAGAGCTAAAAAATGCTGGCAGTTGGTTATTGAATAGGGTGAAATCTGAGGTGCTCATGAATTCTCCAGAGATCCAGAGAAATGCATAAATCCACTGACACAGAGACTGCCATTACTTTCTCATAAATAACAAACACCTCACATGATGGCACTGGCTAGTGTAACACATAACTCTCAGTACAGGGAAGAATGCACCACATATAATAACATGCATTCATGACTCACTGTGTATCCAGTCCAGACATACACGTCATGTCCTGTTCAGAATAGTGATAAACAGTGCTACTTATCACTCTACCATCCATTATGTTAATGGTACAATCCTTAAACCAGCACAATAGTAACAATACAGGGATACTATGACTTCAGATTCTATCACTTAGAATCAGTGTCACCTACCGTACATAAGAGGTTATGGCTTACAATTAATGAATTAAGTATAACTTTTCTGCAGTATTTACATACATCCCATACATACGTATGGGAAGCACAGTGGTAAGTGCTGTCACCTCACAACTACAGTCATGGCCAGAAGTTTTGAGAATGACACAAATATTATATTTTCACATGATCTGCTGCCCTCTGGTTTTTATGTGTGTTTGTCAGATGTTTTTATCACATACAGAAATATAATTGCAATCATATTATGAGTAACAAAAGCTTTCATTGACAGTCAGAATGAGTTAATGCAGCAAGTCAATATTTGCAGTGTTGACCCTTCTTCTTCAGGACCTCTGCAATTCTCCCTGGCATGCTCTCAATCAACTTCTGGACCAAATCCTGACTGATACCAGTCCATTCTTGCACAATCAATGCTTGCATTTTGTCAGAATTTGTAGGTTTTTGTTTGTCCACCCGTCTCTTGATGATTGACCACAAGTTCTCATGGGATTAAGATCTGGAGAGTTTCCAGGCCATGGACCCAAAATCTCTATGTTTTGTTCCCGGAGCCATTTAGTTATCACCTTTGCTTTGGTATGGTGCTCCCATCATGCTGGAAAAGGCATTGTTGATCACCAAACTGCTCTTGGACGGTTGGGAGAAGTTGCTCTCGGAGGACATTCTGGTACCATTCTTTATTCATGGCTGTGTTTTTAGGCAAAGACTGTGAGAGAGCCGATTCCCTGGCTGAGAAGCAAACCCACACATGAATGGTTTCACGATGCTTTACAGTTGGCATGAGACAAGGACTGGTGGTAGCGCTCACCTCGTCTTCTCCGAACAAGCCGTCTTCCAGTTGTCCCAAACAATCGGAAAGGGGATTTCATCAGAGAAAATGACTTTACTTCCAGTCCTCAGCAGTCCACTCCCTGTACCTTATGCAGAAATCAGTCTGTCCCTGATGTTTTTTCTGGAGAGAAGTGGCTTCTTTGCTGCCCTCCTTGAGACCAGGCCTTGCTCCAAGAGTCTCCGCCTCACAGTGCGTGCAGATGCACTCACACCTGCCTGCTGCCATTCCTGAGCAAGCTCTGCACTGCTGGTAGCCCGATCCCGCAGCTGAAACACTTTTTTTTTAGAGACGGTCCTTGCTGGTCTTTCTTTGGGCCGCCCTGGAGCCTTTTTGGCAAACAATGGAACCTCTCTCCTTGGAGTTTCTTGATGATGCGATAGATTGTTGACTGAGGTGCAATCTTTCTAGCTGCGATACTCTTCCCTGTTAGGCCATTTTTGTGCAGTGCAAATGATGACTGCACGTTGTTTTTTCTTTAGAGATAACCATGGTTAACAGAAGAGAAACAATGATGCCAAGCACCAGCCTCCTTTTAAAGTGTCCAGTGGTGTCATTCTTACTTCATCATACAGACTGATCTCCAGCCCTGTCCTCATCAACACCCACACCTGTGTTAATGGAGCAATCACTGAAACAATGTTAGCTAATCCTTTTAAGGCAGGGCTGCAATGAAGTTGAAATGTGTTTTGGGGGATAAAGTTCATTTTCTAGGCAAATATTGACTTTGCAATTCATTGCTGTTAAGCTGATCACTCTTTATAACATTCAGTATATGCATATTGCCATTATAAAAACTGAAGCAGTAGACTTTGTGGACATTGATGTTTGTGTCATTCTCAAAACTTTTGGCCATGACTGTACACAAAGTAATAACCAGATTAAAAAAATATTAAATATTTATGAGACTTTCTGGACTGTAAAGATCTAAACTTTCTGGACTGTATCTAACTCCTATCTCACACAGAACTGGAATATTCTATGGTATGTTTTTCAATAACTAAATAAAACTTCACACTTGTATTCAAAATATGCAGTATGATGAAACTCTGTGACATTTCCACTAACACAAAAGCAACGAAACGTCAGAAAGAGTCAGCTGGAAAGCAGATTTTCCCCCTCTTCATGTACTTGAATAGGTGATTAGCCTTCTTCAAGTACAAATTGAAATCCTGGAATACACAACAATGGTATTATTTTTTTGATTCCAGCAATATTATTTTATACCATACTTAAACCTCCTACTTTTTGTAAGGCCTTGCTCTGCAGGTCTGAAACTTTTTTTTTCAGTACTGTCACGCTCGCTGGCCACCACGCCAGCGTCACCTGCGCACGTCACGATCAAACACACCTGTTCCTCATTTCCCTCATCACACCCACACTCCATTTAAGCCGCACTCACCTCACCGCCACCGCGGATTATTGATGTATGTCACTGATGTCCCACATCGGTTGCGTCCCCACGCTCCGCACCGCACCGCACCGCACCGCACCGCACCGCTCCACTCCTCACCACTCCTCACCTCGCGTCCCTACGCGCCGCGTCCCTTCCAGGTATCGTGCCGTTTATCCTATTTCCCTGTTGTGTTTAGTTTCCATCCGTTTTGCGGCTTCGGCCTCGTTTATGTTATCCACCCGTTTTCGGTCCTCGCCTCTTCCGTTCGCTGTGTCTCCCTTTGTTTGCCTTTTTGTAAATAAAACCTCCCATTAATTTGAGCCTGCGTTCGTCTCCTGCTTCCCTTCCGGCTCACGCCGTTACAGTATAATCCGCCTAATACATGGAGACGGCAGGTTCTTTTGGTTTTTCGTTTTCCCTCGGCCGTTTCAACGGCGATCCTGCCACCTGCCGGCCGTTGGTGGAACGGTGCGAGCAGTATTTTGGTCTCGTCCCTTTTGACTCTGAGTATGCCAAGGTGTCCTTCTTCGTGCTCCACCTCTCTGGTGAAGCCCTAACTTGGGCCACCCAGCTTTGGCCTATACTCAAAGCAGGAACCTCGGGTCAGTTCCTGGAATTGCTGGAGGTTGGCTTTGGGTCCTCACGGGGTTTCATGGGCTCGGGCTTCTCCGAACAAGAATGCCCCGCAAGCGAACCGGAGCTCTCCTGTGGTGTGATCCATTACGATAGCCCTATCACTCTCCCTGTCTGGCCAGCCTTGGTGGGTCATGTGCTGGATCCCCAGCTTGCCACCAGCCGGTCTGCCCAAGTCAGGCGTCTGCCTGCGCTCGGGATACCCGGACCTTTAGTCCTCGGTACTCGTACCCCTAGTCTCGCTTCGGAACCTCTAGTTCCAGATAGTTCTCATGCACCCACTCCTGCACCACGGGCCTTTCCGACACAGACAGTCACGTCACTCCCGCTCGTGCCCACTCCCGCGTCTCGGACGTTTGTGCCAGTGTCTGTATCCAGGTCATCGGTAGTGCCAGTGACTGCATCCAAGACGTCCGCAGTTCCGGTGGCTGCCCCCAGGGCGTCCGCAGTTCCGGTGGCTGCCCCCAGGGCGTCCGCAGTTCCGGTGGCTGCCCCCAGGGCGTCCGCAGTTCCGGTGGCTGCACCCAGGGCGTCCGCAGTTCCGTTGGCTGCCCCCAGGGCGTCTGCAGTTCCCGGTGGCTGCCCCCAGGGCGTCTGCAGTTCCGGTGGCTGCCCCCAGGGCGTCTGCAGTTCCGGTGGCTGCCCCCAGGGCGTCCGCAGTTCCGGTGGCTGCCCCCAGGGCGTCCCGCAGTTCCGGTGGCTGCCCCCAGGGCGTCTGCAGTTCCGGTGGCTGCCCCCAGGGCGTCTGCAGTTCCGGTGGCTGCCCGCAGGGCGTCTGCACACCCAGTGGCTGCATCCAGGTCGACAGAAGCCTGTCTAAAGGCCGCATCCTCAACAGAGATCCATCCAGAGGACGTGTCCTCCACGGAAACCAGTTCTGAGGCATCCTGTCCACGGCTCTGCTCTCCAGCATCCCGTCCACGGCTCTGCTCTCCAACATCCCGTCCACGGCTCTGCTCTCCAGCATCCCGTCCACGGCTCTGCTCTCCAGCATCCCGTCGTCGGCTCTGCTCTCCAGCATCCCGTCGTCGGCTCTGCTGTCAAGCATCGCGTCGTCGGCTCCGCTGTCAAGCATCGCGTCGTCCACGACTCCGCTGTCAAGCATCGCGTCGTCCACGACTCCGCTGTCAAGCATCGCGTCGTCCACGACTCCGCTGTCAAGCATCGCGTCGTCCACGACTCTGCTCTCAAGCATCTCGTCGTCCACGACTCTGCTCTCAAGCGTCGTCGACTCCGCTCTCAAGCGTCGTCGACTCCGCTCTCAAGCGTCGTCGCCTCGTCGACTCTGCTCTCAAGCGTTGTCGCCTCGTCGCCCCCGCTCTCCAGCGTCGCCTCCGCTCTCAAGCGTCGCCTCGTCGTCGCCCCCGCTCTCCAGCGTCGCCTCATCGGTGCCTCCACGCGCCGACCGCCCGACTGTTGGCGGTCCCCTCCTAGGGTCCGCCCGGCGAGGAGACCCCCCGAGACAGGACTGCGACCGGGGGTCTCTTTCTGGAGTCCTAGCTCCATCTCGGACTCCTTGGGGGGGGGCTCTGTCACGCTCGTTGGCCACCACGCCAGCGTCACCTGCGCACGTCATGATCAAACGCACCTGTTCCTCATTTCCCTCATCACACCCACACTCCATTTAAGCCGCACTCACCTCACCGTCACCGCGGATTATTGATGTATGTCACTGATGTCCCACATCGGTCGCGTCCCCACGCTCCGCTCCGCTCCGCACCGCACCACTCCTTACCTCGCGTCCCTATGCGCCTCGTCGCCTATTGCGTCCCTACGCGCCGCGCCCTTCCAGGTATCGTGCCGTTTATCCTATTTCCCTGTTGTGTTTAGTTTCCACCCGTTTTGCGGCTTCGGCCTCGTTTATGTTATCCACCCGTTTTCGGCCCTCGCCTCTTCCGTTCGCTGTGTCTCCCTTTGTTTGCCTTTTTGTAAATAAAACCTCCCATTACTTTGAGCCTGCGTTCGTCTCCTGCTTCCCTTCCGGCTCACGCTGTTACAAGTACCTAACACTATTGCATTCTATTTGACCAGAACTGCCGTAGGTTATCAGCTAAAATTACACTAAAACTAACACTTAAACAATAAAAAAGAAACTAACAAATTATTAAAATACTACACAGTAACTGAAACACTTCACAGAGCAAAGGAAAACACCATTTCTTCATCTATCAGCTGCACTTGAGACTGTAGACCATCTTATTCTCATCACCACTCTTGCTAACCTGAGGATTGGGGACCATATTCTTCTCTGGTTCTTCTCATACATACTTGCTCAGGGATCAGTTATTGGTCCTGTTCTCCCTTCCTGGATAGCAAAACACCATCTCAGTTATTGGTCCTGTTCTCCCTTCCTGGATAGCAAAACACCATCTGAAACTCTTTCTGAACAAGACTTTATTAAACTAGCCCCCGCAAAGAACTCCCCAGCAATGGCCCTCTCAAACAGTGTAGAAGGTATCACTGTAGATCCAGCCCACATGGCAAAGGCCATTCCTTGATGTTTCAGTGTGCTGACTCCTCATTGGTCTAAAACTCTAAAATAGCTACCAACGTTAAAACTGCAACATCATCTCTCGGCAAACTATTGAGGCATATTAGTTATTCATTATTTGCTCCACCACTTGAATTCACTTATTCATTTACTTCTGAAAACTTCAATGTAATATACATTAAACTACATAAGAAATTAAAAAATATTTATATGCAAACAGGGCGGCATGGTGGTGCAGTGGTTAGCACTGTCGCCTCACAGCTCCGAGATCCCCAGTTCAATCCCTACCCAGTGTTGAGTTTGTATGTTCTCCACGTGTTTGCATGGGTTTTCTCCAGGTACTCCGGTTTCCTCCCACATTCTAAAGATGTGTGTTGGGTTCATGTGTGGATGTTTCCAAAAAGTGGCCCTTAGACTGTGAGTATGTGTATGAGTGTGTGAGTGTATGATGGATTGGCACCCTGCCTAGGGTTGCTTCTGCCTTGTGCCCTGTATCGTCAGCTAGGCACCAGCTCTCATGTATAAGATACTCACTTACTTTCTCTCTCACACACACGTACCTACCTTTCTAGCTTTCTAGCTATGCTGCTATAGCTAATGCTGCCGGGGTCTCATGCTACACTTGGCATCAGTGATTGTTAATAAACACTGTGCTCTTAATCAATAACTAATTACATTTTCTGTTTTCTCTCCGAGCTGTGTTCCAGCAGTTCCAGCCCCACACATGATGTTCATCTGATGGAGCTCCACTCAAGCTGCTTCTGTCATCAGCTCCAGCCCCACCATACCCGGGCCACTTAATGTCGATGTGGAATACTTCACATTTTATTCGAACTTTGACTCCATGACTGTAGTTTCGCTCTTAGATTTATCATCATACCCTGGGCCACTTAATGTCGATGTGCATACTTCACATTCTATTCGAACTTTGACGTCCATGACTTTAATTCGCTCTTAGATTTATCATCTACGCCGCCCAAGGAGGTTGGGTCCCTTTTTGAGTCTTGGTGCTCCCAAGGTTTTTCTTCCTAGAACTAGGGAGTTTTCCTTGCCACTGTCGCCCCAGGCTTGCTCAATTTGGGATTGGACGTAGTTATTAGGAGATAATCTAAACTTGTAAAGTTGCTTTGAGACAATGCTCCATTGTAAAAAGCGCTATATAAATAAATCTGACTTGACTTGACTTGACTTGACTACCCCAGCGGCTGTGGCCATCCTTTGTATGCCATAGTAAACAGCACCCCATGGTATTACACCACCAACAACTAGATACATTAAGTGTATACACACACCGGCCACTTTATTAAATACACCTCTTTGTTTCTACACTTAATGTCCATTT
Source organism: Ancistrus triradiatus (assembly GCA_025084515.1). Classification (NCBI taxonomy): domain Eukaryota; kingdom Metazoa; phylum Chordata; class Actinopteri; order Siluriformes; family Loricariidae; genus Ancistrus; species Ancistrus triradiatus. The sequence goes on from JAJAGP010003064.1 coordinate 38,100, forward strand.
CATCTCCTCAACTTACCACACAGATCCACTTTGTAGTTCTACATTTACAGACTGTAGTTCATCAGTTTCTCTGCATACTTTCTCATTCCAATTTACTCTGTTCTCTAATGGCCAGGACCCCCACAGGATCCTCATTGAGAAGGTATGATTTGGGTGGTGGATTTTTCTCAGCACAGATGTGGTTGTGATATATTAGTGTGTGTTGTGCTGTATGAATGGATCAGACACAGTAGTGCTGCTGGAATTTCTAAACACTGTGTTCACTCACTGTGCACTAGACACACCTACCATATCACTCCACCTACAGTAGATGAGTCAGGGACAGTAGCTCCTCAGTTGTTGCACAGTCTGTGGTAATCCTCTAATCCTTCGTCAGTGCTCACAGGATGCTGCCTACAGGATGCTGGTGGCACAGCATTTTGGGTTGGTGGCCTATTCTCAGTCCAAAAGTGTCACTGAGGTAATTAAAAACTCCAGCAGCACTGGTGTGTCTGATCCACTCATACTAGCACAACACACACTAACACACCACCACCACATCAGTGTCACTGGGAATGATCCACCAACCAAAGGGTACCTGATCAGTGGTGGGCCAGTGGGGGTCCTGACCATTAGAGAACAGAGTAAAGGGGAATAACAAAGTACGTAAACAAACAGATGGACTGCCGTCTGTAAATGTAGAACTACAAAGTACGTCTATAGTGTAAGTGAAACTGATTAAATGGACAATGAGTGTAGAAACAAGGAGGTGTACCTAATAAAGTCGCCAGTGAATGTAATTTTATATCTAAACACCTTTCTTTTAATATTTCAAATCAGATATGAGCAAACTGTGCCTAGCTACAAAAGGGAGAGAGAATCAGAGAGAGAAGGGAGGGCAAAGAGATTAGGACTTGCCTATTAAATGTGATGAGAAAATAAACAGTGCCATACTTGATTAGGAATACTGGATTTGTGTAATAATGTTCTGACTATTCAAAATACTGTAGTGACTTTCAGTCTCATTACTAAGCCTGAGCCTGAGGAGAATGATAACCGGTTTAATGAACTGGCTTACTAACTTAGGATATTCATGCAGTTTATATGTAATACTTCAATAGAAAACAAATTTGAGATTTTTTTATGTACACGTTGCTATTGACTACATGGCAGCATGTTTAGATATCAATCCAGTGTAGAACATCGCCATGCAGGTCTGTTGTAATTGTAAATGGCATTGTAAAATACAAAAACATTTCAAATTCATGCATTGAAATAACATAGAAATGTAATGCTGTATATAAATAATGAAATGTGGTGTTTTCATTTGATCTTAAGATACTATTACAGTACTTAAGAAATCACTTTGTTTATTTTATTGCCTTTGACTGACTATGCTGTTTTTTAATTTACTGAGTGATAATTTGTTGGTGTGTTTTCAAAAGATTTGAAGGAATCTCAAAAGGAATGTAGTGGGAGTCTGTGACTTGTCTTTAGATGTGAGAGGATGTTGGACATAAGTCTATTAAAAGTATTTTCCAAGTATTTTCAAAGTCTTCTAGTGTATCTTTGAGATGGGACGCTGTATCTTAGGTCCAAAGTGTGCAATCTTACATATTCTACTTCGTAAATAAACAAATGGAGTCAGTCGTTTTCTATTCAGTAATCAAATAAAACTTAGCAGTGGCTGGTGGTAGTGTTGGGTGGAGTTGGAGGGTTTGTGGGTGAATGGTAGATATGACAATAAGTTTTGTTTAATAGCTGAACAATCTGGCTTTGTGAAACAAACCTCAAACAACTTAAAAGTCAATTGTTTTAATTAATGGTATAATTATTTCCAGATCAAATAGAGGAAAAAATTGATCACGCATCAGCCACAACAACTTTGTTGCTCTTCCTCAGGCTTTTAAAATGGTCTAAATTATTGGAGGCATGGACTTCACTAATGAAAAAAACAATGTTCTTCATTAAGCTGGCAGCAATTTCTCGAATAGCATTTGAAAGATCAGCTTTGCAGGATGGAGCCTTGTAATGGTCCAATTATTTTATTAACAACATCAATTTCCAGATTGAGATAAGGACCACTTGCTGGCCATGTTACTGAGTTGATATGCCTTTCGTGAAGAAAAGCTGTAACACTCTTTGCACTGTGGCAAGACGCATTATCATCCTGATAAATGATTTATTCAGCAGCAAACCCATTTCCTATAAAATGGAATGAGAAAAGTGTATTCCTGTGCACTGACTGTTGAGGCAATTATTGCCATCTCTCATCATTTACCTGACATGAAACCCCATGTCATAAATGGGTGGGAAAGGTTGATTGTTTTTTTCAGGTAGTCATCTTTATATCAGAATCACAACAAACATTTACAGCGTTTAGCAGATGCCCTTATCCAGAGCGACTTACAATTGATACAGTCTGACAGTCTAAGCAATTGTGGGTTAAGGGTCTTGCTCAAGGACCCAACAGTGGCAGCTTGGCAGAGGTGGGATTTGAACCCTGGACCTTCTGGTCCATAGTCCAGTATCTTACCCACTAGACTTACATTGTCTACCCGTATGTTTTCCTTTTATAGCCTTCCTAAGTTGTTATACTTGCACCAAATTTTAGACACCGTTGACTAGGAACAACTAACATCTTTTGTAACTTTCTGAGTTGAATTTCCTCCTTGAAGGAGTTTTATAATCCCTTCTCATTGCATCCACTGACTTCTTTCTTTCTTTCAATTATCCAAGTCCAACAGTTCATCAAGGTCTGTGAGCACTTAGGTTTAACTGCAGGCTAATTTGTATTTTTAGACATGTGCTGGTATTTGCTTTAGAAATGCAAAGTACAAGGTGACCCCATAATTTTTCTTCAACATTTCCTTTGCTTTATCTGGAAAAAAATTGTTTGAGGTATGCTTCACAAAGTCAGAATGTTAAGCTATTTAACAAAACTTGTTTGGTGTCATAACTGCCATTATTTGTTACAAAGTAAAAATGCTAGGTGAACATCCTTAAAGTGTGACTATTCCTTAGCCAAGGGTAGTAATTATAGAGCACAATTCTATCAGTGTGCTTTTAATTGCTTTAAATTTAAGATCAATCGGCCAGTGAAAGGAAATTGGCCGGTTTTCAGCACGATCAGCCCTAACCGGTGACCGACTGATCAGTCTCATATTACCGATTCTCGTCCGATCACATTTACACTTGAACATCGCACTACGGCAACAGCGGCACAAATACAACCACACACACAGTGGTGCTTTAAAGTTTGTGAACCCTTTAGAATTTCTATATTTCTGCATATTATGACCTAAAACATCATCAGATTTTCACGCAAGTCCTAAATGTAGATAAAGAGAACCCAGTTAAACAAATGAGACAAAAATATTATACTTGGTCATTTATTTATTGAGGAAAATGAACGTTCAGAACAACGAATTTAATAAGACGTTTAAAACAGCATTGCCCTGCAGAATATGGGGAATTTAACAAAACTGACAAAGGCAAAGAGGTTAAAGCTTACAGTAAAGCCAGCAAGAGCGCAGAGCCAGGAGCAAGCCAGCAGCAATAAAACAGCTTTCATTGAAATGCAAGTTGAAAAAAAATGTTTCTGTATGCTGTCATTTATAATTCTTAGACAGAAAGAAAATCGTAATTATGCAAAATTTTGCACAATTATATTATAGTGCACAAAATATTGTGCACTGTTGTCTGCTGGTTTTTAAAGGCATGACTTATTCCACTAAACCAACATAATTATCCAAAAAACTTCTCAAATCTACACAATCAGTTTTTTCTAATCCGTTAAGCATAACAGAGCTCTCCTATTAAGCACAACAATTTGAATTAGAAGGCATGGTAGATTATCAGATTACTGTAACACCTACTGCAATCCAGTCTACTAAACGTCATCACCTCTTCAACATAACCCCTCATCAGGCTCTGGTATTTAAACACCATTCCTCCTCACACTTACTTTGTTTCACTAAGTCACTGAGAATGTTGCTATTTGTCTCACTGGCTATTGAACTGTCTTCCATCCTATGGACTATGATTCTAATCTGAGCCCTCTGGATCTTCATTATCTCTTCTTAATCCCCCTGGACAGATTATGTGTCCTGCTCTCTGGTATTCTTGCTGTCTGTTCAATAAATTGTTTGGTTATACCTGCTCTCCTGATATCCTGTGGGATATCCTGTGTATCCCACCTCTGCCCAACTGTTGTGTCCTTGAGCAAGGCCCTTAACCCACAATTCCTTGGATTGGAAGATTGTATCAGTTGTGTGTTGCTTGGGATAAGGTCTGTTAATGATGTAAATGTGTTCACCACTGTTCTCTTAGGCTATTGTTTCAATTCTAGAAATGTTCTGTTTTATCTACCAAAGAGAAGAGTATATCCTGGGGCTGCATCATTGGCTGCTTCTGTTTATTTAAAGACAAACAAAACATTCCATTAGCATGCTATTAACTACACAGACTGGGGTTGTCCTCTTTAATCGGATTAGGAGCCCCCTTTTTAACGGCTTTTAAGGACTTTAGAACAAAGACAACTGCTTGGAAAAATAACCCATGAATTTTAGTACAGAGCTTAAAAATAACAAGCACCACTGACTATTAGATTTACAAAATAAACACTATTTCATATGCAATTACGTCAAAAGGACCTGTGATCTTTGCAAGTATAAAATGATATTTAAATCGAGCAGAAGGCTAATCCCATAAGTGTAACTAGGGCAAATGAAGGTCGCTCACCCATCACCAAGACAACTAAACCTGCTAGTCCCCTGGTGGTAGCCTTTCTTGTCATCCTTCATTTATGGCTAACACAAAATCCACTTTACACATGCATGCAGAGCAAATTAAGGAAGGTCTGAGGAGCTGAATAGTAATGCTCTGCCATTTCGGATGGGACGCGACGCTTATCACAGTAATATTTATTCTGCACATACACATTTCTCAGAGGGCTGCCTTGTTTAAAGAACTGATGCCAACACCAGAACTAAAGGAAGTGTTGTCAATATGGTACTACTGCATATGTATGAGTGACGCATGCAGTGTTTGTACTCAAAGAGCCAAAATAATCATTCATGCCCTAGTGTCAAAGCTCACAACATTCTCATCAGTCATAGCCTCACTAGGCTAACCTCATTCCAGTGTGCTAGCGATGATCCATGTCTCTGCAGTGAAAATTTCAACTCTCCACAAACCATCATGCATATGCCTACACAAGTAGAATTCTAAGTGCCCGAAAAGCACAATGAGAGTAAACCCAACACATACACATCTTTTGCTTCCAAACTGCACTGCAAAGCCCATAAAACAAGAGGGCAAAATCTTAGGAACAGCAAAGACATGACACAAGCAAGCATCAGGAAAAGCACAAAAATAATGTATAATAAACTTAAAGGGTTGGAACCCTGATAGCTGTGGTTCCAACATGGTTAGACTGAAACCCTGCAGCACTTCCATTGCATCTGAGGATCTAGATATTCCCCTGACACTCTGTTAATGGTCACTTCCATCTGCAGTCACTTTCCACCCATGAACGCTTTCTCCTACCACAACCTCTTCAACCAACTGATGGAGAGCCTAATGGGATAACCAACTGCTTACTGGCATCTCACACATACTGTGGCCAACACTACATGCATCATTAATACTGTGAGACATCTGCATTTCCCTGCTACCACACCTATTTATTATGGCATTACAGCATTAATCACAAAGCAGCAGTTAGCTGCTTGACAGATTGCTTGGCAGTCCAGCTCATGTAGGGAAAATCGGTTCATGAATGTGACTAAATTCAGTCACATTTCACTAGCCTGTGGGGAACCTTGTCTGGTTGGAGTCACAGAAGCAACTGGCAGCCAATGATTCAGAGCCACAGATTATTTGCAATTACAGGATTAGGATTTAAAATGATTTATAGTACCTGAAATTATTTCATGATGTCCTAGTTCCTAGCTATAGGTGTAGTGCAATATATATAAACATCATGCTTTGGGGCTGTTTTTCTGCAGAGGGGACAGGACGACTGATCCGTGTTAAGGGAAGAATGAACGGGGCCATGTATCGTGAGATTTTAAGCCAAAACCTCCTTCCATCAGTGAGAGCATTGAAGATGGAACGTGGCTGGGTCTTCCAGCATGACAATGATCCCAAACACACCGCTCGGGCAACAAAGGAGTGGCTCCGTAAAAAGGCATTTTTTCAAGGCCCGGGAGTGGCCTCTAGCCAGTGGTCGCCAGACCTCAACCCCATAGAAAATGTGTGAAGGGATGTTGAAAGTTCGTGTTGCCCCAAAAACATCACTGACTCTAGAGGTAGATCTGCATGGAGGAATGGCCAAAATACCAGCTACGTGTGTGCCAACCTGGTGAAGAAGAATTACAGAAACGTTTGACCCTCTGTCATTGCCACAAAAGATTATGTTACAAAGTTATTGAGTTGAAACCAAATTTATTGACCAAATACTTATTTTCCACCATGATTTACAATTGAATACTTTAAAAATCCTACAATTGATTTCCTGGATTTTTTTCCTTATTTGTGTCTCTCATAGTTGAAGTGTACCTATGATGAAATTAACAGACATGCTCTCTCATCTTTCTAAGTAGGAGAACTTGCACAATCAGTGGCTGACTAAATACTTTTTTGCCCCACTGTACAAGTACAAATACAAAAACACACATCTCTAACACAGTGTGTTTTACAAATACAAAATGCGATTGTTGCAAACATAACATGTTTTACAAATACAAAAAAAATAGCAATTAAAGAAAGCCGGTTTTAAAATATTCTCGTGTCTCAATTTGCAACCACATGCAACCTGTTCTACAAACGGCATTTGTGAATCACCGTACTCTTGGCATACTTGTAGCAGGCACAAACTTGTGTCCAGATTTTTTCACAAATACACAATGCTCTCATACAGTTATGTGAGCCTTTTAGAATATTTCATATTTCTGCCTAAAGAAATATAATAGATATAACACTTCTCATTTAAACCAAAAAGTTATGTTTTGGTCTCATCCATCAATCTTTTTGGAGAGCATTGTCTTTCTCCACACAATCATGCCATGCACACCACTGTTGTTTAGCACTCCCCTGATAGCGGACACACGACCATTTGTCAAGAGAGTGAGGCCTTTAGTTGCTTAGTAATTACCCTGGGCTCATTTGTGGCCTACCAGACTATGACATTAGTTGCTCTTGATGTAATATTTGTTGGTTGGCCTCTCCATGACAGGGTGGCAATAGTGCTGGGCAGTAAACCCACTGAATTTAGAGTATGTCTTACCGGAGTAAAAATACTTCAGCTAAAAAAAGGCACTTCTCTCTTCTTAAGCGTCTTCTTGCAGATTGCACAATAAAAACTGTTTACATTCGGCAACTGTTTCATGCATTCTCATTTGTGTTATGTTGTGGGCCGAAGTAAATTTTATAGTAATTAAAGCCTTCATTATAAACATATATATAACGGATTCGGACGGTTTTCACGTGATCGGTTTCAACCCAACAGGCGTTCAGTCTCATATAACCGATTCTGTGCCGGTCAACCACACATAAACAGCACAGGGCTTTTACTAACTGTAATACATACTTCAGTTCGAGTGTGTAAAGTTTCGGCCACTCAAGGGTTTGTTTGTTGATGAGAAGGAAGCGTTATAGGTTTTGGGTGTGTTTTGAGTGCTACTTAGTCTAGCTAAGTAGGGTCCCTAAATACCGCATTACTGATCTTCAGAGCATGTTGTTTGGATTACATACGTGGTGAAAATAAGCCGTGAAGAATCAACTCTGAAAAGAACAATCAACTCGGAAGAGCGACTTTAATAAGGCGTTTAAAACAACATCACCCCGCTGAATAAGCAGAGTTTGACAAGAGTTTGCTAAAGCTAGCGAGAGCGCAGAGCCAGGCACGACCCAGGTCTGTGTGTTTTTTTTAGCAACAGAGCATTTGGTATATATACACACACACACACATATATATTTATAAGCATTTTGTTTTTCTTCATATTTTTCTTCATATATTTATATACATTTTGTTTTTCTTCAGCCATTCAGAGGTGGACTTGCTGGTGTGTTTTGGATAATTGTCCTGCTGCAGAACCCAAGCTTGTTTCAGCTTGAGGCCATGAACAGATGGCCGGACATTCTCCTTCAGGATTTTTTGGTAGACAGCAGAATTCATAGTTCCATTTATCACAGCAAGTCTTCCAGGTCCTGAAGCAGCAAAACAGGCCCAGACCATCACACTACCACCACCATTTCACTGTTGGTACAGTTACACTTGAAAGTTTGTGAACCCTTTAGAAATTTCCATATTTCTGCATAAATATGACCTAAAACATCATCAGATTTTCACACAAGTCCTACAAGTTGATAAAAAGAACCCAGTTAAACAAAACTGACAAAAATATTATACTTGGTCATTTATTTATGTGAACCTCTAGGATTAGCAGCTAATTTGAAGGTGAAATTAGAGTCAGATGTTTTCAATCAATGATGACAATCAGGTGTGAGTGGGCACCCTGTTTTATTTAAAGAACAGGGATCTATCAAAGTCTGCTCTTCACAACACATGTTTGTGGAAGTGTATCATGGCACAAACAAAGGAGATTTCTGAGGACCTCAGAAAAAGAGTTGTTGATGCCTATCAGGCTGGAAAAGGTTACAAAACCATCTCTAAAGAGTTTGGACTCCACCAATCCACAGTCAGACAGATTGTGTACAAATGGAGGAAATTCAAGACCATTGTTACCCTCCGCCGGAGTGGTCGACCAACAAAGATCACTCCAATAGCAAGGTGTGTAATAGTTGGCGAGGTCACAAAGGACCCCAGGGTAACATCTAAGAAACTGAAAGCCTCTCTCAAATTGGCTAAAGTTAATGTTCAAGAGTCCACCATCAGAAGAACACTGACAACAATGGTGTTCATGGCAGGGTTGCAAGGAGAAAGCCACTGCTCTCCAAAAAAAACATTGCTGCTTGTCTGCAGTTTGCTAAAAATCACGGGGACAAGCCAGAAGGCTATTGGAAGAATGTTTTGTGGATGGATGAGATAAAAATAAAACATTTTGGTTTAAAAAAAAAGCATGATGTTTGGAGAAAGGAAAACACTGCATTCCAGCATAAGAACCTTATCCCATTTGTGAAACATGGGGGTGGTAGTATCATGGTTTGGGCCTGTTTTGCTGCATCTGGGCAGGACGGCTTGCCATCATTGATGGAACAATGAATTCTGAATGATATCAGAGAATTCTAAAGGAAAATGTCAAGACGTCTGTTCATGAGCTGAATCTCAAGAGAAGGTGGGTCATGCAGCAAGACTACGACCCTAAGCACACAAGCCGTTCTACCAGAGAATGGTTAAAGAAGAATAAAGTTAATGTTTTGGAATGGCGAAATCAAAGTCCTGACCTTAATCCAATGGAAATGTTGTGGAAGGACCTGAAGTGAGCAGTTAATGTGAGGAAACCCACCAACATCCCAGAGCTGAAGCTGTTCTGTACGGAGGAATGGGCTAAAATTCCTCCAAACCGGTGTGCAGGACTGATCAACAGTTACAGGAAACGTTTAGCTGCAGTTATTGCTGCACAAGGGGGTCACACCAGATACTGAAAGCAAAGGTTCACATACTTTTTCCACTCACTAATATGTAATATTGGATCATTTTCCTCAATAAATAAATGACCAAGTATAATATTTTTGTCTCATTTGTTTAACTGGGATCTCTTTATCTATTGCATGTTTTAGGTCATATTTATGCAGAAATAAAGAAAATTCTAAAGAGTTCACAAGCTTTCAAGCGCCACTGTATAATGTCCTTTTTCTGAAATGCTGTGTTACTTTTACACCAGATGTAATGGGACACACATTCCAAAGAGTTCAACTTTTGTCTCGTCAGTCCACAAAATGTTTAAAAGTCTTGGGGATCATCAAGATGTGTTCTCGAAAAATTGAGACGAGCTTTAATGTTCTTTTTCTCAGCAGCGGTTTTTGTCTCTTTCTTATGGTGGAGGCATGAACACTGACCTTAAGTGAGGCAAGTGAGGCCTGCAGTTCTTTGGATGTTGTTGTGCCGTCTTTTGTGACCTCTTGGATGAGTCGTCGCTGCACTCTTGGGGTAATTTTGGTCGGCCGGCCACTCCTGAGAGGATTCACCACTGTTCCATGTCTTTACCATTTGTGGATAATGGCTCTCACTGTGGTTCGCTGGAGTACCAAAGCTTTAGAAATTACTTTATAACCCTTTCCTGACTGATAGATCTCAATTACTTTCTTTCTCAATTGTTACTGAATTTCTTTGGATCTCGGAATGATGTGTAGCTTTTAAGGATCTTTTGGTGTCCTTCACTTTGTCAGGCAGGTCCTATTTAAGTGATGACCTGATTGAGAACAGGTGTGGCAATAATCAGGCCTGGGTGTGGCTAGAGACAGTGAACTCAGGTGTGATAAACTATAGTTAAGTTATGTTTTAACAAGGGGGGCAATCACTTTTTCACACAGGACCATGTAGGTTTGGATTTTTTTCTTCATAATAAACACCTTCATTTATAAACTGAATTTTGTGTTACTTGTTGTCTTGTTGTCTTTGACTAATATTTAAATTGGTTTGATGTTCCGAAACACTGAAGTGTGACAAATATGCAAAAAAATAGGAAATCAGGAAGGGGGCAAACACTTTTTCACTGTATATCACCACTGTATATCTATCAATCTATATCTATATATGTATGTATATATACCCACAGACATACACACAGTGGGGCAAAAAAGTATTTAGTCAGCCACTGACTGTGCAAGTTCTCCTACTTAGAAAGATGAGAGAGGTCTGTAATTTCCATCATAGCTACACATCAACTTCCATATATATACTTATATATACTATATATATATATATATATATATATATATATATATATATATATATATATATATATACATATATGGGAGTTGAATATAACAATATAATGCATATAATATGTACTATATATTTTATGTGCTCTTGACGACAGTAGAGTAAGCTACAAATCTATATACCACCTCTGATTGTCATCCCACTGATAGAAAACATCTGATTCTAATTTCTCCCTCAAATTAACTGCCAGTCCTTGATATACACATATCTTTTCCACTTATATATGTAATATTTTATCATTTTCCTCAATAAATAAATGACCAACTATAATATATTTGTCTTATTTGTTTAATTGGGTTTTGCTGGCATACTTCCATGACTTGTGTGAAAATCTGATTGTGTTTTAGGTCATATTTATAGAAAAACAAAAAATTCTAAAGGAGTCACAAACTTTAAAGTGCCACACGGATATTTCCATTACGCCTTTCCATGCTACATCCAGCAATACATTATTTTATGTTACACAGCCATGATGTACAGCTCCAGCACACGTCCAATGGTGCTGTTGGGCTGCCTGTCAGCCACTGCTGCCTGCTCTGATTAATTCTAATTGCTCCAGTTAAAGGGGTGCCAGATGTAGGTCATTACTTCAATCAGACTGACAAATGTATGTCAGTATGTGCAGTGGGCTTTAACACAGCAAGAAACCTCATGCTTATTGCTTATCAAGCGTATTGCTTGACTGCTTCATAATTTGCTATCACGACTAGAGTGAGTAATAGTCCAGTTGTGTGCACATGTGTGGGTAGAACCATACAGACAGTAAATAAGATGGAAAAAGTATTTAATGAATACAGGTAATGATGCCTAAAAATTATTTGAGCTTACGCTTGTAGACCAAGCAGCTATTATTCTACACCACAAAAAGTAATACATTTTATTCATTTAAATGACACATATGGTAAACAATGCCGAAGCAGCATAACTTAAGTTTCATCTAAGTGCAATCTCAGTGCAATTCCAAGTGAATTTCAAGTAGTATCATAGAACAAGAAACATGAAAACACATGCATAATGAGGCTCCGGTTTGAGACATGCTGGCTTGAAGGCACTCTATATGGGGCAATTTTCATGCTACGTGAACAACGCTCACATATTCACAATACGAAGCCATTCATCTGTCAGATAAAGCAACCTTAAATGAGGAGGCAATTCATCATTAAAATAACTAAAAGTTTTATATAAAACAAGTAGATTTTAATATCCATAATGAGTAACAATGAAGATAATAATAAATACGTCAAAAATATCAAGCTGAAAATGCTAAATGTTTATTACAAGACTGGGAGATGGGAGAATTTGGACCCAAGCATGAGATCCGCACTGCTTTCAGCAAGTGGTGAGTGCTGGAGGGCAAAACCAGTGGCTGGGAGGATGTAATTAAGCTACAGCGCTCTCCACAATTATTGGCACCCCTCGTTAAGATGTGTTCTTAGGCTTCTAATAAATTATTATTATTTTTTAAATAACATAGGACAACAATGGAAAAAGAGAACAATCCAAACTTTAATTCAAGTGTATTTATTCAGTGGGAAAAAAAAATCCCACATTATGAAATAATCCTTTAACATGAAATAATCTGCACCACAATTATTGGCACCCCTGATATTAATACATTGTACAACTCCCTATTGCCAACAAGACAGCACTTAATCTTCTCCTGTAACATTTCAGAAGATCACAGAATACAGAGGGAGTGATCTCTGACCATTCACCCTTGCACAATCTCTCTAAAGAGTCCTGGGTTCTCTCCTATGCACTCCCCTCTTCAGCTCACTCCACAGGTTTTCAATTGGGTCAAGGTCTGGGGACTGAGATGGCCATGGGAGGAGCTTGATTTTGTGTCTGGTGAACCATTTTTGTATTGATTTGGCCACATGTTTAGGGTCATAATCTTGTTGAAAAACCCAGTGCCGACTCCTCTTCAGCTGTCAGCAAAGGCCAACAGATTTTAATTTAAAATATCCTGGTATTTCAAAGAGTTCATGATGTTCCGGGAGCCTTTGGTAGAGAAACAGGACCACAGAATCACCGATCCTCCCCCATACTTCACAGTGGGCATGAGGTGCTTTTCCACATGCTTACATTTTGTGTCACACCAGACCCACTTAGAGTGAATGTTGCCAAAAACTCTATCTTGGTCTCATATGACCAAAGCACACAGTCCCAGCTGAAGTCCCAGTACTGCTTAGCAAACTCCCAACATCTTGTTGGCATGTAGATAGCACCTGATGGTTGTTATGGAAACTTTGTGACCCTAAGATGCTACTCTTTGATGCAATTCTCTAACAGTGAGCTTTGGAGAACTTTTTCATTCTCTTACCATCCTCCACTGCACATGGTGGCAAGATAAACCTCCTTGTCCAGGCTTGTTTGCCACTGCTCCAGTTGTTTTAAACTTCTTGATAAGTCCTCTGACTGTTGATATGGGCGGGTGTAGGTGAGTGGCTATTTTCTTGTAGCCATTGCCTGACTTATGAAGGTTGAAACACATCTGCCTTACTTGAATGGTCTACAGTAGAAATGACAAAAACGCTTCAATTACATTTATTTTCTAGGAATTGTTAGGTGTGCCAATAATTGTGAAACAGGTGATTTTATGACAAATAATGATTTCTTAGTCAGGGTTTTTTTTCATTCACTTGAGTTAAAGGTTACATTTTTCTACAATTTTCAGTCTGAGATTATGCTTCTGAAAAAAAAAACTGAATTTATTTAAGGCTTTTAACTGATCTTAACGAGTGGTGCCAATAATTGTGGAGGGTGCTGTATATACGTATAATTTCAGAGAATATATGCAGCTAGCCAGGTAGCATAGCATACACCACAGCATAGCCTCACTTAGCCTAGCATAACAGTCTGTCAGATTAAAGAACAGAAAACAGATACAGAAAGAAAGTGAGACTGGAGATGCACAAACAGAATTTGGTCCCAAGAAAAGAGCTGTGTCCGCAATTTGGAAGTTTTTCTTGAAGATGCAGACCGAAAGGCTACATATTGCAAAGTCTGTCGAGCTGCTATTGGTAACTCCAGCAACTCACTCCATCGTCTCAGCAGAAAACGTGTGCTGGAATACAGAGAGTGTATGCATTTATGGTCGTCTGATTCATTCTGCAGTTGTTTCATGCATACAGATTCCTTCAAATATGGTGTAATTTTGTGAGGCAAAGCAAATCCTGATCAAAGTAACATAACATAACATAACAAAAGCCATATGTATAAAGCCATATATGTATATAAATAACATTTAGCTAAATTTATCCGGATTCATTTTTCAACAGAGATAATGGCAATCTTTCAACAAACTCAGTATATACAGCTATTATTCCTCAGGGCCTTGATTTATCACCCACAAGCTCCATATAATTTACTGAATGCCTCTTGTTATTTGTTCCTGAGTGCTTGTCAACTGCAGACATCTCCACTCTTCTCAATAGTGTGGGGTCTTTTCAAAAGGCACTCAGAGGCATACAGGATAAATTTACTGCCTGAAACCAGAATAATAAGACACTTCTCATTTGTCAGGCTTTATCGTGACTGGTACTGGCCTCTGAGACTGTCAGAGCTATCTTTATGGCAAGCTACTGTATCTCTAAATGGCATCAAGTATAAAATGGGCTACAACATTCTTGTCAGATTCTGATATTTTGTGTCTTGATAAATATCTTTGCTAGTCATAGTTCTGCATTTTTTGATACTATTTGGACACAACACATCTATAACTCCAAATCAGAAAAAGTTGGGACAGTATGCAAGTTCAAATAAAAAAACGCATTATTTCAAACATATAATTTGACTTATATTTTATTGCAAACAGTTTGAACCCAAGATATTTAAATTTTTTTGTCTGGTCACCTTCATTTTTATTATTTTGTCCCATTCTTCCTGCAAACACGTCTTAAGATGTGCAACAGTCGGGGTCGTCGGGGTTGCATATTTCTTGTCAAACTTCACTACATAATTTCTGTTGGTGACAAATGCGGGACTGCAGCCAAGCAAGTCCCAGTACCCGTACCCTCTGCTTCCACAGCCATGCTCTTATAATGTGTGTAACGTGGTTTTGCTTTGTCTTGTTGGAAAATGCATGGACATTCCTGGAAAAGATGCCATCTGGAGGGCAGCATACGTTGCTCTCAAATCTTAATGTACTTTTCTGCATTAATGCTGCTATCACAGAAGTGTAAATTACCTTTGCCAAAGGCAGCCCCATGCCATGACAGAGCCTGGCTTTTGGACTTGTTACTGATAACTGTCTGGATGGTCGTTTTTGTCTTTGGTCAGGAACACACGCCATCCACTTCTTCCAAAATAATACCATGTAGTTATATCAGCTATTTATGAATGGCTTCCAATTAAACCACTAGCTCTTAAAAGAATCCTCCTCTGCACCTTCACCTTCCCTAAGAACTGTAACCTGACACCTAGTGTGCCATCTGTTTCCAAAATGGTGATCTGAAGGGAGGTGCCATGCCACACATCCTAGTCACCTGAGGGGCAGTCATACAGACAACAGAGAAGCACAGATTGAACACATTCAAGAAAACTCGAAAATCAACAAAAAACAAGGCTTGCTGTTACAAACCATTAGCAAATACCTTATTATTTGGACATGCAAGTCACTGTGACACTAAACACCAACTGTCAATAGGATGTGTAAGCAGAAATCACTAACTTTTCTTTAACCATAAAACAATGACGATATATCCAGAAATAGTTTCTACAAACAAAAGCAGTAGGCCATTTGGAAAAATGTCTTTAGTCAGTGAGGAAAAACTGTGTGTGAGTGTTTGAATCTGGACCATATGTCACCCTGCTACTTATTGCGTTCTCCAGGGCATCTTCCAATTCCAACCCACTCAGTTGCAGAGTTGTTTACTTAAGCTTAAAGAAAAATATTCTTCACCCCGACCACCATTTTTAACCATTAATTAAAAATTCACTCTCAAATTGCACAATATTCTCACTGCTATAAAGGGAGGTCAAAATGAATGAGATCATGTTCCCAGTACCTGTGTTTCACTGGGTGACCAAAGAATATAAGTTTAAAGTTTATCTAAAACCAGATTTCGTCTGCTCTTAAATACTTGTAAATTCACTCCACAGACATGCAGATGGGCTGTATGTCTCGCCCAATAATCGTTTTTTGTTTTTCACCTTCAATACGTTATTTAATCAGTTACATGATGATATTCATTATGATATTCAACACTATTATAAAATAAGCTTTATGTTAATGACTTTGCCAAACTGTAGTTTAATGTGAATGTTTTAAGCATGCACTCGGCAGTGCGTACCATACGGAGTGATGTGTTGGGAGTGATGAGTGCTGGGAAATGTAGTGAGGTAAAGCCGTGGTCGAGTTTGTGTTTTACGTTTGTAAATATATACAATATATATTAAACTCCTCGGTGTACGATAAATTCAACTTACAATGGATTTGTCACAACCTATCCCCATCATAAATCAGGGGGTATCAGTACTTAGATTTTCAAGCACATCTCTAGGGTTTACAGAGAATGGCCTGAAAAAAAAAAATCTAATGAGTGGCAGTTCTCTGGGTGAAAAATGCCTTGTTGATGCCATGTCAGATTAGAATGGCCAGATTGGTTCCAACTGATAGAAAGGTAACTGTAATTCAAATAACGACTTGTTACAACCAAGGTACACAGAAGAGCATCTCTGAATGTAAAGCATGTCAAACCTTGACACATGTCCTACAGCAGCAGAACACTATGATGGGTACCACTCCTGTGAGCAGTACACTGAGGATACAGTTCACACAGGATCACCACAATATGACAACAGGAGACTGGCAAAATGTTGCCTGGTTTGATGAGTCTCAATTTATGCTGCAAAATTAAGATAGGAGAGTCTGTTTACCCTAACCGTAATTTGCATAAACAACATGAAAGCATGGATCCATCCTGCCTTGTTTCATAACATCAGGCTGGTGGTAGTGGTCTAATGGTGTGAGGAATATTTCTTTGCCCACACTTTGGGCTACCGATGGACCATTGTTTAGTATTGTTGTGCCAGGTCCATCCCTTTATGACCACAGTGTACCATCTTCAGATGGCTACTTCCAGCAGGATAACGTGCCATGTCACAAAGATCAAATAATCTCAAACTGCTTTCTTGAACATGACAATGGGTTTACTCAAATGGCCTCCAAGGTCACCAGATCACAATCCAATAGAGCACCTTCAGGATGTGGGAAACAGGAGATTCACAACATGGATTTGCAGCTTACAAATCTGCAGTGACTTTGTGTTGCTATCCTGTCAATAAGGAACAAAATCTCTGAGGAATGTGTCCAGCACCTTGCTGAATACAGTGGTGCTTGAAGCTTTGTGAACCCTTTGGAATTTTCTATATTTGGAGGAAATATGGCTTGGAGGAATTTTAGCCCATTCCTCCGTACAGAACAGCTTCAACTCTGGGATGTTGGTGGGTTTCCTCACATTAGCTGCTCGCTTCAGGTCTTTCTACAACATTTTGATTGGATTAAGGTCAGGACTTTGACTTGGCCATTCCAAAACATGAACTTTACTCTTCTGTAAGCATTCTTTGGTAGAACGACTTGTGTGCTGAGGGTCGTTGTCCTTGCTGCAAATGACCACCTTCTCTTGAGATTCAGTTCATGGACAGATGTCGCTGACATTTTTCCTTTAGAATTCTCTGATATCATTCAGAATTCATTGTTCCATCAATGATGGCAAAGCCGTCCTGGGCCCAGATAGAAATGCAGCAAAACAGGTCCAAACCATGATACTACCACCACCATGTTTCACAGATGGGATAAGGTTCTTATGCTGGAATGCAGTGTTTTCCTTTCTCCAAACATAACACTTTTCTTTTAAACCAAAAAGTTCAATTTTGGTCTCATCCGTCCACAAAACATTCTTCCAATAGCCTTCTGGCTTGTCCACGTGATCTTTAGCAAACTGCAGACGAGCAGCAATGTTCTTTTTGGAGAGCAGTGGCTCTCTCCTTGCAACCCTGCCATGCACACCATTGTTGTTCAGTGTTCTTCTGATGGTGGACTCATGAACATTAACATTAGCCAATGTGAGAGAGGCCTACAGTTGCTTAGAAGTTACCCTGGGGTCCTTTCTGACCTCGCCACCTATTACACGCCTTACTCTTGGAGTGATCTTTGTTGTTCGACCACCCCTGGGGAGGGTAAAAATGATCTGGAATTTCCTCCATTTGTACACAATCTGTCTGACTGTGGATTGGTGGAGTCCAAACTCTTTAGAGATGGTTTTGTAACATTTTCCATCCTGATAAGCATCAACAATGCTTTTTCTGAGGTCTTCAGAAATCTGTTTTGTTCGTGCCATGATGCATTTCCACAAACGTGTTGTGAAGAGCAGACTTTGATAGATCCCGGTCCTTTAAATAAAACAGGGTGCCCACTCACACCTGATTGTCATCCCATTGATTGAAAACACCTGACTCTAATTTCACCATCAAATTAACTGCTAATCCTAGAGGTTCACGTACTTAATATTTTATAAATAAATAAATAAATAAATAAATTAGTAAATATTATTATTCTCATTTGTTTAACTTGGTTCTCTTTATCTACTTTTAGGACTTGTGTAAAAATCTGATGATGTTTTAGGTCATATTTATGCAGAAATATAGACAATGCTAAAGGGTTCACAAACTTCCAAGCACCACTGCATATGTCATGAAGAATTAAGTTAGTACTAGCAAAAACAAGCAGAAACCCTTATCCAGAGTAACTTAAACGTGATACAATCCAACTCAAGTATAATCTACGCAATTGCGGTAAAAGGCCTTGCCCATGAGCCCAATAGTAGCCTAGCAATGCTGGGACTTTAACCCTCAATCTTCTGCTCAATAGTTTAGAACCATTTTCCTTACAGATTTCCTCATTGTGTTGAAATCACAGCCAATACAATAAAATTAAGAATATGAACATTCAGATGTTCTGTCAATCTGATTACAAATTGCACTGTCTGAAAAAGTTGCAGCTTCCCAGAACTTTGGAGCCATCGTTGATGGCTTTTTAAAGTGCTCATAATAATGGAGCACCGGACACTATATTGATCTGTTACTTCCTTTCAAACTCCTCACTTTAATTCTTATTATAATACACTACCCAACAACAAGAGGAGCATATATTCAGGTCTAACATCTCTGCTATACGCCCATAACCATAGTATATAAGAGGGGCTGTGGTGGTGCGGCGGTTAAGGTTTTGTACTATGGAACAGAAGTTCACCCACAATTGCTTGGATTGTACGGTGTACAACTTAACCCTAACCCAACTTAACCCTAAGATCTTAACAACACAGTGACTGCGTTTACATGCACTTAATAATCCGATCTTAGTCGGATTTCTTCAGTTATCTGATTAGTCACGTGGTCATGTATACAGCGTACTTTGATCTAGAAATCAGATTAAGTAATCCAATAAAGAGAGCTGAATTTTAAGTCAGTAATCTGATTTTTCGTAGCATGTATACCAGTTACCCGATTTCAATCAGATTTGGCAGTGTGCACATGTGGATTCTGTGGATTCTCTCATGGTATCTGGCAACCCTGGAATTAAACGCTGCACCCGCTAAACGGCTATCAAACACTTTGTGGAGACTCTGAATGCAATATAAACTCAAGAAAATTAAGAATTTCATTGTTTAATATTAAAAACGGAAGTTTATATCACATCTTTCTGTAAGATTATTGGCTGGGTCAAGTAAACCCAGAGGTTTCCCATTATCTGATTATACTCATTCGGATTACTGACAAAATCTAGGTAATTTTCTTAATTTTCTTATTAAGTGCGCATAAATGCACTCAGTATTAAACATGCAGCTGATATTTAGTGCCTGATAAGTTTGTCATAATGAAACCCCAGAAGCAGCAAAACACACAGCCATTGAACACTATGGATATTCTAACTTTCTCCTAAGCTTACTCATAAACATAGCACTAATCATAACCACTGCACCACACACCTGGGTTATCCCCCTCAGTCCACATCAACCTTAATTTTGTTGTACTTGAGTCAATTATGACAGCTAATGTGAATAATGTTCATGTATTTGCACGGCCACAGACATACAATGACACAACAAAATCAATGTTAACACAGCTGTTTGATTATCAAGACCTAACCAAACCAGTATAGTAAGCAACACAATACTCGGCTGTGAACGACTCTTTATTATAGCTAACAGCTAAGCAATAAATCGCATCTATATTACAAACAATGGGATCACGTGCTCCAGTATCTACTCAGATGATCCACTCTCTGTTAGGATTCGCGCTGGCCTCCGTCTTTTGGATGCTAGAGGGCCGCGTCGGTTCATTATGCCCTGACGCTCACTCTGCGTTTTGAGTTATGCAGGCGCCAGTCTTTAGAGGCATTGATTGCCGTATTAGCACCACCTGCTGACTCAGGTATATAAGAGCGTTCCTGAGTCCTGGCAACCTCGTTTTCATTTGTTCGTTCTCTTTATTTTCACCCGTCACAGCACTTTAAAGTACGCACACGGTCTGGCCTCTCCTCCTTTCATTTGATATATGAAGGAGTGGTTTAGTTTTTGAGTCCGCCCTGCATGGCATTTGTTTTTGTTCTTTAGCTTTTCTGTTTCAGCTCACATCATTCTAGCCAGCTTGTGGCAAGACGCTAGAGATCGGATCCTGCTAGGGTTCGATCCCCAGCTGACAGCCGATAGGGGCACCGCTTCGTTTTCCGTTTTCTTTTGTTTAGTTCCTTTATTAATTATTTTGTATTTTTGATTCACCATTTCCATCTGGAGCTAACTGCAATTGGGTCCTGCTTTTTTTCACGCCTTTATTTTATTATGGCGCACCGTAACACTCTCACTTTCGTTCTACATTTCACAGTTTCTGTACACTGTTACTGAGCACTTGTTCCAGACTCCTCTACAGGTCCTGTGAATTAACTCAGCTCTGTTATAGGACTTGCCTGGTTTAAGAAAATATTGCTTTGGATATTTTGCCTACAGCCCTTTTATGCCTCTACTCGGTTTTTGTATAATAAAACATCTTTGGATCTGCTTTCTGCATTTGCCTCCCATTTCTGGCAACCATGACAGTGCTCATGTCTTCAAAAGCTTTCTGTATGTTACGTTTGTCACCTAAGAGTTTGTGTGTATTGCAGAGAAGCCAATAAAAAAAACAAGGACCAGCTCAGCAAGAGGTTAGCTCAAAAATACAAGACATGCAAGAGAAATGAAAGGAAATGTAGTAAAGTCTTGATTAAAAGATTTCCAAAACAATACAAATCAGTATTCAAATATCTATATCTCAAATGGCCATACTTAAAACTATAACTATACGCATACAGTGGTGCTTGAAAGTTTGTGAACCCTTTAGACTTTGCAATATTTCTGCATAAATATGACCTAAAACATCATCAGATTTTCACACAAGTCCTATAAGCAGATAAAGAGAACCCAGTTAAACAAATGAGACAAAAATATTATACTTGGTCATTTATGTATTGAGGAAAATTATCCAATATTACATAATAGTGAGTGGCAAAAGTATGTGAACCTTTGCTGTCAGTATCTGGTGTGACCCCCCTGTGCAGCAATAACTGCAACTAAACATTTCCTGTAAACTGTTGATCAGTCCTGCACACCGACTTGGAGGAATTTTAGCCCCATTCCTCCGTACAGAACAGCTTCAGCTCTGGATGTTGGTGGGTTTTCCTCACATTAACTGCTCACTTCAGGTCCTTTCCACAACATTTTCGATTGGATTAAGGTCAGGACTTTGACTTGGCCATTCCAAAACATTAACATTATTCTTCTTTAACCATTCTTTGGTAGAACGACTTGTGTGCTTAGGGTCGTTGTCTTGCTGCATGACCCACCTTCTCTTGAGATTCAGTTCATGGACAGATGTCCTGAAATTTTCCTTTAGAGTTCTCTGATATCATTAAGAATTCATTGTTCCATCAATGATGGCAAGCCGCCCTGACCCAGATGCAGCAAAACAGGCACAAACCATGATACAGCCACCACCATGTTTCACAGATGGGATAAGATTCTTATGCTGGAATGCAGTGTTTTCCTTTCTCCAAACATCACGCTTTTCTTTTAAAACAAAAAGTTCTATTTTGGTCTCATCCGTCCACAAAACATTCTTCCAATAGCGTTCTGGCTTGTCCACGTGATCTTTAGCAAACTGCAGATGAGCAGCAATGTTCTTTTTGGAGAGCAGTGGCTTTCTCCTTGCAACCCTGCCATGCACACCATTGTTGTTCAGTGTTCTTCTGATGGTGGACTCATGAACATTAATAACTAAATGACCAAGTATTATATTTTTGTCTCCTTTGTTTAACTGGGATCTCTTTATCTACTTTTAGGACTTGTGTGAAAATCTGATGATGTTTTAGCTCATATTTATGCAGAAATATAGAAAATTCGAAAGGGTTCACAAACTTTCAAGCACCACTGTATATATGCAGAGAAAGTGTGTAGAATATAAACTTACTGTGTTTTGAACGACATTATTGCAGCAATTTTGAACAGTCTCATTTACAAACCCCATCTTTGCATCTCTAGCATAGCTGTGCAAATCTGGATGATTAATGAAGCTGGCATGAATGAGCAGAATTAGAATAGTCTTTTCAAAGCTTTGAAAAGAAATTAAAGTTCTTTCATCTGATAACCATGTAAATGCTCTTTTGGAATGTTCTTCAAATAAGGAGGTTACCACCAGCCTAGCCTAGATCATTACAAATACTGATATTGCAAGAAATATGAAGATATGAAGAATGTCTGAATGCCTTTTCTTGCTGTATCTGATCTTCTCTGAACTTATTTGCTAAATGGGTTAACTCAGGTTAATGTAAATGTGTATGTCTGTGGTGGAAGTAATACTGAGGTCTCAACGACTTTCATTCCTTCTGACTCAGTATTCAGCAGAGGGCAGAGAAAGTGTGGAGAACCTTTCAGTGGCATGGCATGGAACAGCAAAGAGACCTGTTTGTTTTGCATTCTCACCACGAATGCTAATGTTTCCCACATCAATACATTCTGCAAAGGCAAGTTCTGTTAGGACAGTTCGCTCGGCCAAGAGCAGAGTCAGCTGGGGACCAAGCTGAAAACCAGAGAAACATATTTAAGACCGCTTTTCCCATTACAGACCAAAGATGTTTTTTAACTGATGATGAGATGACAAGGCCCAATTCAAGTGTCATTACATGATCAACCAACTGTGAGCACTTGTGTTTGTTTGGCTGTACGTAACAAGTCATCAGTAAGCCACCAGAAGCTTTTAAGACAGACACAAAATAAATATTACATCAACAGCAGTGGGCCTGCAAGAATCAGGAGTGTTATAGCAAATGACAGTAATAAACAGAAGGTGAGACTGAGCTGAGTAATGGGGTGCTCCGGACAAGGGGAAAAAGCATGTCTACGGAAATTGAACAAATAACACAGTGGCTGTGAAATGCATCAGAGAAATTACTCAGTTACAGTATAGATAGGGATATTTTTTAGAGCACAGAGTGAATTATGGATCTGATTAGATGTAGCAATTGTGAAAACAATGCCAGAAAATAAGGAGTAATTAAATAAAGCTGATTTCATAGGGACGGGACGGATCCCTGAGTGCTGCACTAAACTTTGTTTCCCTCACTTTCACCAGTAATGTAATTTCTAGGCTTAAATGTACTTCCATTCAATGCCAACACAACTTGAGAGTGGAGACTATCGATCAGTAGAGTACAAAACAGGATGCCTTAAATGTATAATGAGGTCTTTGAAGAGAAATATGGCAGCTAAGGCCTTTCTCTACAGTCACTCTGCCTTTGTTTCTAATAATTATCTTCTGCTCCTGTCATTACCCCATACACACACCCACTAATTGAACATTCATATAACAACAGCTGGCTGTTTATTGTTACAAAATAATCCTTTTTAACAATTTAATTAGTTTTTTTATTTAATTTACAACCCTGTTATAGTAAAGCCTAACTGAACTTTCTTCAAAGTTATTATATTATATTACAATCCTATTATAACACAACAAGCAGAACAAAATGCTACAGCAGATTGAATGCTCAATGTTACTTTAAACAAAAAAATAAACAATTTTTTTTGTTTTCACCTACTGCTTGCACAGCAGGATCCCTATTATTCCTTAAGTCATATTGAACATTTCCTACACCAGATCTGTATATTCAGACTCTTAGCTATTTCAGTGTAAGATAGTGACAAAATATTTTTTGATTGGCCCTACTGTCAGGATGTTTGCCTCTTTAGCATAAGCAAGGGCTCTTTCATTATGTATACATCCTTCTCCACCGTCTCATAACGTTGTTTTTTTTTTTCTAGTGCTAAATGCTACAATTTAAAGTGAACAAGCATTATCTCACAATAAACCAGTGAATAAAATAAAGGTACAGATAACAATCCGTACAGAACACCATCTACTTCTATTATTTTTTCCTTCCATTATTTTTTGCATTTAATTTAATTTTTTTCTTCCAATCACTACTTTCTCTTTTAGTTGTCGATTACGTTTAAAAGTAGATGTACTTCATCATCTATCCAAAGAAACAGCCTAGCAGCTTCTCAAAGCAACTTACTTACACTGTTTACCGTATTTTCCGGGCTATAAAGCGCACCAGATTATAAGACGCAATATCAATGATCGGCTGCTAACGGGTCTATTTTCATACATAAAGCGCACCGGGTTATAAGACGCATGAAATGAAACAAAACTCATAAGTTCTGTCGGAAGCTCAGTTTGGTCTTTACCTGGTGCAGGGCGTCTTCTTGCTTCCTCCACTTCCGTACCATTGACTCGTTAATGTAGAAATTCTCTCGCAGCTGCTCTATGACCATGTTGTACTGCGTGACTGATAGCGTTGTGTTTGAAATCCGCTTCGAAAATGAATGAATGAATGCACGTACCCTAATGCTGAAGCACATAACCGTATTACTCCGCGATGCTGGCGCACTACGGTTGCCGTAAGCTTCGTAACCTACCAAGGCCGTGCTACAACATTTTGACAGATTTATGAGCGCCGTGTACCATCTACAATCGGTTCTAGGTCAGAAGGCTCAACCAGAATTAATTCATACATTAGGCGCACCGCATTTTAAGGCGCACTGTCGATTTTTGAGAAAATTAAAGGATTTTAAGTGCGCCTTATGGTCCGAAAAATACGGTAATACAGCAAATGACTACACCACATGTTGTTACTATTTTGACCCACTGTTTAGCATGTAAAAAATGTGATACAATAAATTCTTGTAGTATATATTGAGTATTTATAAACCATAAGATAGTAAGCTTTTTTGTGAGAGTGACAAAAGTCTTCACTTTCAGAGTCTTCACCAAACCTGCCTAGCAACACCGAAATCAGTGAGTGATCCTCTGACTAAACTGAACTCTGAGTAGGGCAAATCCTTCGTAATCGACTTCTAAATTAGTCACTCTTTTCCCTTAAGACTTTCACAGGATCAGTCAAGCTAAAGAGACCAAATCTCCACCAGGAGCAAAGATGAACTCGAACTGGAAAAAGTTGCATATATAATATATTAACAGTTACATTTATTGAAATTCTAAATACACTGAGTACTGTGAGAAGTGTACATTTATTTTCGTTCAGGCTAATTATTTTCGGTGGCTTTCTGTTTGGCATAAAACACACTACATAGGTTCTACACTATTTTATATCCTATTTACAGAGTTTACTTAGTGTAATCCAAGCCAATACTATGTGCTGGATTTTATTTTTAAATCCTTTATGATGACAATAAAAGAAACAAAGCTTAGCTGAAAGCTGGATTGCATCCTTGTGATTTGCTTTGCTTCAAAAATAATTGAAATTGTTTACTTTCTACGGTGCATGTGATGCAAAAACTACTGTTCATTCTGTCAGAGACAACTTACATGCTACTCAATATTTCAAAGCTTACTGACATCAAACATCAACAGATTTATTTTGCTGTAGTATATTAAAAAGCTAACCACTAACATTATTCATGTCACAGTGTCATGACTGGCGGAAAATTTAGACAAGTATAGCACAGTTCTAAAGCTTCATTGGCTACAATGGGGCCAAAAAGTATTGTCAGCCACTGATTGTGCAAGTTCTCCTACTTAGAAAGATGAGAAAGGTCTGTAATTTTCAATGTGGTTTTTTAAAGAATTTAATTGTAAATCATGGTGGAAAATAAGTATTTGGTCACCCACAAACAGGCAAGACTTCTGACTCTCACAGACCTGTAACTTCTTCTTTAAGAAGCTCTTCTGTCCCCCACTCGTTACCTGTGTTAATGGCACCTGTTTGACCTCGTTATCTGTATAAAAGACACCTGTCCACAGCCTCAAACAGTCAGACTCCAAACTCAACCATGGCCAAGACCAAAGAGCTGTCGAAGGACACCAGGAAGAAAATTGTAGACCTGCAGCAGGCTGGGAAGAGTGAATCTACAATAGGCAAGAGGTTGGTGTGAATAAATCAACTGTGGGAACAATTGTAAGAAAATGGAAGACATACACGACCATTGATAATCTCCATCGATCTGGGGCTCCACGCAAGATCTCATCCCGTGGGGTCAAAATGATCATGAGAACGGTGAGCAAAAATCCCAGAACTACATGGAGAGACCTGACGAATGACCTGCAGAGAGCTGGGACCAAAGTAACAAAAGGCTACCATCAGTAAACACACTACGCCGAGAGGGACTCAGATCCTGCAGTGCCAGGCGTGTCCCCCCTGCTTAAGCCAGTACATGTCCAGGCCCATCTGAAGTTTGCCAGAGAGCATATGGATGATCCAAAAGAGGATTGGGAGAATATCATGTGGTCAGATGAAACCTTTTAGTAAAAACTCAAACTTGTTGTGTTTGGAGAAAAAGAAGAATGCTGAGCTGCATCCCAAGAACAGCATAGCTACTGTGAAGCATGGGGGTGGAAACATCATGCTTTGGGGCTGTTTTTCTGTTTTCAGGATGACTGATCCGTGTTTAAGGGAAGAATGAACGGGGCCATGTATCGTGAGATTTTAAGCCAAAACCTCCTTCCATCAGTGACAGCATTTAAGATGGAACGTGGCTGGGTCTTCCAGCATGACAATGATCCCAAAACACACTGCTCGGGCAATGAAGGAGTGGCTCCGTAAAAAGCATTTCAAGGTCTTGGAGTGGCCTAGCCAGTCTCCAGACCTCAGCCCCATAGAAAATTTATGGAGGGAGTTGAAAGGGCGTGTTGCCCCAAAAACATCACTGCTCTAGAGGAGATCTGCATGGAGGAATGGGCCAAAATACCAGCTACAGTGTGTGCCAACCTGATGAAGACTTACAGGAAACGTTTGACCTCCGTCGTTGCCAACAAAGGTTATGTTACAAAGTATTGAGCTGAACTTTGTTATTTAACCAAATACTTATTTTTCACCAGAATTTACAATTAAGTTCTTTAAAAATCCTACAATGTGATTTCCTGGGGTTTTTTTATTTTGTCTCTCATAGATGAAGTGTACCTATGATGAAAATTACAGACCTCTCTCATCTTTCTAAGTAGGAGAACTTGCACAATCAGTGGCTGACTAAATACTTTTTTCCCCAACGTATATACAGATCTGAAGCACAAAAGTAGTCCTGGAGAGCTACATCATCCTATATAGCTTTCCTCTGACACTTTTTGGCTTCCACAGCAGGCTAGCCAATTACAGCCTGCTGTGACTAGCATATATAAGCCCTCCTTTCTGAACACTACTTTGTCAAAGTATAACAACAGTGAAACTTCAAAGCGAGAGAACAAAAGAGCTGCATTTAAATCTCTGTGACAGTGATGAGCTGAGTGGACACCAGTGCACGTGATCAGAATGAGGGCATATCGAAACGAGAGAGTGCTGGCCGGTGCAGGAGTGAAGCGTGCTGGGAATTGGGGTCTGGAAGAGGTGGGATCGTAAGACAGAGTTTGCAACAAAATTGTATATTATGAAATCATTCTGTAATTAATAGCAAATTGTTTTAATTCTATTAAAACCAGTACTTCAGTTACTAGCACTGGTTGTATCATAATAAAATACATTTTACTAATTTACTAGTACTTACTAAAATAAACTATGTTGACAGAGCCTCTTCTCAGATTATGTGCATGTATGTGTATTGCCAAAGCTGCCACAGTTGCCGAGGTAGTATCAAAGTCTTGGAATGGTAAAACTCAGGGATTCTGTATACTGTTTATAAAACTAGCATCATTACTAAATAGTGATGTGTGCACAATACAGCAAGAAAAAATGCTACTGATGCTTAATGTTTGCAATGCCAGTGCAGCAAAATGAAGGGATCACCTGTCATAAAACTGCATACATAAAATTGCACCAACCCACACAAAGATTTCAATAAATCTCCCTTATAATGCTTCTTTTCAGTTTCCAACTGTACACCTCAAGTCTTTAAAAAGAGCCTAGTTCAGCTGTAGCTGTAAAGAGTAATACAGTGGTACATAATGCTGTAGGACAATCATAAGCATGCTGTAACAACACAATAGCAACCGCTTTAGACTGTTCAAAAACAATGGAAAAATATGCGTTTAAAAATACAATAAATACTGAGATGCTTTCAGAGGCCATGCCAAGCATTTTCAATAAATGTATAAAGGATTTTAGTAATTCCATTGGAACACAGCATTACATTAGCAACAGCATTTTTTATCTCTAAAAGGAAGATGATCATGACGATGGGCTTAATGAGACATTTATGGGTCAATCATCAGTGAACCTGCCATTTCCAGGCAATCTGTCAATTCTGGAGAGACAGAGACTGTGACTGAGACAAAATATGCAACAAAAGACAGTAGATATAGCAATGTGGCTCTATAGCATTCCTTTCAATTATTCAGAATGTCTGGGCAGAATTAGAGTGAAAGGCATGATGATGTGGGCTGAGAGTATGGTCACGATTTGCTAACCATGTGTGGATAAAGCACTGAGACCTGCATAACACCTACGAATGCAACATTCGTGATCATAATTACATCTCAAAGAAGCATACATAAACACACACTGTTTAGCAGAGGCACCATGTCTTAAGACTTTCTAGGATAAACATACAACCTATAAATACAGTCCCCTCCACAATTATTTGTACCCTGGGTAAAGATGAGCAAAAAGGGCTATTACACCTTTTGGTGAATTAACATAATCTCACACTGAAAAATGACAAAAATCAAACCTTTAATTGAAATAAAATTAGTCTGTGAAAAAATCCCTCTTCAAGAATTTTTTTTTTTAACAAAACCAATTGTGTCCAAACCCCTATGAATTCCTAGAATGTAGAACTAGTTCCTGGTTTCTATATTTAAATTTTTAACTTCCATGTCTTTATTCAGAAATATAGCATTAAATAACAGAGCAAATAAGTGCTTACAATAAATGAATAATAATAAATAAAATTTATTAATAAATTAAAATAACAAATAAAATAATAAAGAAAAATAAGTGTATCTCTGATGCAAACACTACATACAACTCATTCACGCTCTTTCTTTAGGAACTTTGCATTGCAAGCCAAAAATGTTAGCATGTCAACATGCTCCTGGCTAAAGCTGGCTCTCTTTTTTTAGAGACTATATTTCCTGCCGCAGAAAACAGACGCTCAGACAGTGTTGAAGTAGCAGGAATGCATAAATAGGACTTGGCTAGCCTGGCCAATATAGGATATCTGTCTCTTAACTCCATCACTGTCATTATCCAGTTAACAAGCATCAACCGTGCTATTCTGTTTCGCATAGTGTGAGTGCGCCGTTACGTTTCCTCACTTCAAAACGGAACAAACTCGGGATATTGTGGTGACTTGCGCTGTTGCTGAGCTCTAGTGATGGGGATTTTGGCTCTTTTGAGAGAGCCGGTTCTTTTGGCTCCCAAATGGCACTTTAGATTTTTTGTAGCTTAATTTATTACCAAATTATGTGTAAAATGAATTACTAATATTACATAATATCCAATGTTTGTTCTTATTAATATGTTTATTTATATACTCAATGGAACACAGTAAAATAAAATATAAAAACGAAGACCCATCTCAATTACAGGTCCAATCTGGTCTCAGGTCTCTGACTATGTGTATCATTTGTAAATTTGCAACTATATACAGGGAAACAAGACATCATCAACCAAACATCACTCAACAAAATCTAAATAAAAATGTGCAAAAAAAGAAAAAGCAACATCCAGGTTACAGTTTTTAATGAAGATTGGCATAAAAAAAACCCAAGACTCTCATCTTTGAGGGGTTGATCCTGCTTCTCCTTTCTGTTATGATCTGACCTGTTTTAGAAAAGATTCTCTCTGGGGGATATCATTTTTATATATATATATATACATATATACATATATACATATATATATATATATATATATATATATATATATATATAATATATATATATATATATATATATGATTCAACTTTCTTGTCATCTTTCTTGTCATTACACACGTGTACATGTACAACGCAACGAAATGTAGTTTAGCATCTAACCAGAAGTGCAATAAGCAGCAGTGTCGGAACACTTTTAATAATCGATTATTATCGATTATTGTATCAATTCGTTGTTGCAGCCCTAGTCAACTGGAACTGTGACAAACTTGCCTAGACGATCACCCAAGGCTACTGTGCCCCCACGCACAGTGAGAACAATGGTAAGCCAAAAAAAATCCCCTAAAATCACAGAATAAAAAAAAGTAGCATCCTGAGGTCACCAAATCCCCATCAACTACCATCAAAAGTCACCTCCATGCCAACAGATTATTTGAGGAGCTTGCCAGGAAAAGCCTTTCCTGCCCTCAA
The DNA here is from genome assembly GCA_025084515.1 of Ancistrus triradiatus. Lineage (NCBI taxonomy): Eukaryota > Metazoa > Chordata > Actinopteri > Siluriformes > Loricariidae > Ancistrus > Ancistrus triradiatus. The sequence continues at coordinate 68,817 of JAJAGP010003064.1, forward strand.
TCATCAAATGTAGTGCCAGACGTTTGCTTAACTGGGACTGGAACTGTGTTCTGTGATAGAAAGGAGATTTTTGGCAACACAATCCAGGCATTAAAAGAAGAAGAGCTACACTGAAAAGAACATGATGCCCACTGTTAAATATGGTGGTGGGCCTGTGATGTTGTGGAGCTCTTTATCCTCCAAAGGCCCTGAGAACCTACAAGGGAGTACATGGCATCACTGACGTGAAATACAAGGACTTTTTAAATAAAAATATGTCTGCCTCTGCCAAGAAACTAAAAATAGGTCACTGGATCTTCCAGCAGGCAGATATCCAAGAATATATCCAGATCGACACAAAATTTACATCGAATATTAAAGGCTGGATTTTCCTCTTTTTTCACTGTGAAATCCAGTTAATTCAACAAAATGTGAATTGTTATAATCCATGTTACCCATCTTTACCAGGAGGGCCAGCAGTTATGAAGAGGACTGTACTTCAGTAAATACAAATGTTACTTTTACCCTGATATTTTTTATTTGTTGGTTGAGTTACCAGCTTACTGCAGCTGAATTTTACAGGGATTACGAGGTGGGAACTAAATCAAGTAAATGTAAAACACAACATTTTATTGTGTTCCATGTGGTAGTGCCTGGCGGTTCATAGTGGCTCTGTTCTGTGTTATGTAGTCTGCTCATAAACTCATTGTCTGTTTGGTTAGCACTTGTCTGTTAGCATTAGCATTAGTTGTTTGTTAGTTTAGCCCACAGTCTCTGTTTGGTAGCACGTTAGCATATGTTCTGAGTCATAACTTTGGTTGTTTGTGTCCTCACACAGTTTAGTTAGCACATTACCTATTAGCATGTTAGATTAGTCCATGTGTATTAGCTCTCTGTGTGTATTAGCATCCTGTCACTGTTAGCTCAATCCTCGTGTTGGCCTCTCTGTTCATTGTCCACGTGCTTTAGCATTGCCTTTTAGTTTTGTGGTCACTGTAGCACTGTCTTCTAGTTTCCGTGTGGCATTGTTTGTTGGTTAGCGTTAGCATCTCTCTCCATGTTGTCACTGCACCACACCATGTCGGATGTAATTAAACCTCACACAGTTGCACCTACGTCAGTACCCATTCCCCTATTGTAGCTCGAATGTGGCAGTCAGGACCACGGAGTCACCTTCACACTACATTACCTGGTCTCCATCACTCCCGCCATGTCACTCATATGCCACGCACTCCATCACTGTTTAACTTCCTGATTTCACTGATTACACACAGGTCTTTTAAACCTCTTACCAGTCATTTTTTTAACTGTCGGGGACTAAAGTTTTGTTTAAAAACCACATACAAAAAAATGTACCTTGTTTGCGCTTCAGAAATAAAATGGAATGTCTTTTGTTGAATGTAAAATCGATAATCGTGATAAAATTGAATCGTGAACTCAGTATCGTGAATCGAATCGTGAGCACATTGTATCGTTACACCCCTAATGCAACCTAGCAGCAAGTAACTTTATCTAAAAGTCTTAGAAAGTTTAAAAGATGTTAAACTGAAGAACTGTCCATCACTAACTAACTTGGATTCAATCAAAACGAGCTTCTAATAGAACAGGAATATTAACAGATAAGCCATGATGTTTAATATCCTTATCTTACATGAGGACTCACTGCTTTAAAAAAGCTTTTTTAAAAAAAGTATTTTATTTTGCTGCCGTCTGTATTTCTACGCAGTGTTTTATGTAGTTCAGATATAAAATGGTACATGGTTTCATAGTGTATTGTGGTGTGTTGTTGGATTTTTATTTGACGTTTCTTTTGCTGTACTCAAAGTTTAGTCAGGATTTGCTATCACAAATAAGAGCAATGGAACTTTGGTAGGGCAGCAGTCTAATACCCTATACTGCAGAGACCCCTATCCTGGTACACGATGCAGTGCAATTTCCCCCAGGGCACACTTTATACCTGCACTGTGTTCTCCGGGAAAAGGCACCAGGGCCACTGTGACCCTGACCAGGAAACTGTTATGTTAAAGCATAAAGGAGAAAAAGGAAAAAGGTCTATAAGATGTCTTATCTTATCTAATTTACTACAACCAAATCACATTATAATGTAATGAGTACCACAGTGCTTGAGAGAGATGGATTTAATCAACTTTTGAATACTTTAGACCCAAGATATACAATGCCAAAGTATCATGTAATTATTGGTATTGAAAAAAAAATATATCACAATATACATGTTTTCAAAATATATTTTTCTCAATACTGCAACACCCCCCAACCCCGGGAGAGTAACCTGAGCCCCAGTGGCCCTGGCCAAAAATATTATGAAAAAGTAGGGATAAAACATAAAGTATTTGTGATATCAACCTTCAAACAGCAGTGTGATACAATCAAGATATTTATAGCAGTATTAAAAGCATTATCGGTGAATGTCTTACATCAGCCTTCTCCTAAAGACACACTTTACTTTGAACTCTTTGTATTTTATGTTTTTAATTTTCTGTGTTTGCATGACACTTGAATTGTTACTGTGTATGAAAGGCACTGTACAAATCACCTTCCCTAAGCCAGCAAACCCTCTGTGAAACACAGACTTTTTTGTCAATAGCATGGGAAATATTATTAATGACCTATGCTGAACTAATAATGCCTTCTATGATACCCATCACTTTTTTTGTAACACATTAACCCTGTAAGACCCCCGGTTGCAAAATTACAACATCACTTTTAGCTGTACAAAAAACAAACCTGCAAATGTTTTTTTTTTCTGTAAGAGCATATTTACAGTCATTAGCTCTCATTGTTTAGCCTTGCAATGCCATTGGATGGTAAATGTGTAAATAGGTCTGACCATCAGGCCATGAAGCCATACAACTTGTGAAGTTTTCTGGATGCATATCTCCTTCTTCACTGAAGTGGATATCTCAACACTGAAGTAAGTAAAATCCCTAAATTATTTTTTTTTGCAATTATTAGAATGTCTGGAACATGTAATTACTGAAGTATTGTTGAATGCATGCACCAACTTAGATTTTCAGCTTGTTATGTCTTTGTTGTACTTTTACAACATTGGGTCAGGATGGTAGTCAAAATGGCATATGCACCTTGCACACTGCATAGGGACATAGCACTTCTCAAATGTTCACATATTGTAAAATACTTACTTTATTACTACTAAAAATATAATGTATTTGATTTAATTGCAATTTTGCATCTGTTTAGAACAGATTTGAGTAATTCTGAATGAAAACATAATTTATTGTTGTGGTATCTCAAGCCCTTCCAGTAGGAGTATTTGAAACATTGGCTGTATTTTATCTGTAAAAATACATATATGGTTAATGTATGGCTGTGGGGGCATGTGTGAATATTCTTTATTGTGTGGATGTAAGTGGTCTGGGGGTTGTAAGCATGGTGCATTGTTCTGGACACTGTTTATCTAAGTTGTCTGGGTGTTCTTTTTAATATGTTGATCTAAGTGATCACACAGTATTGTGTGACTTGAGTGGAATGAATTACATAATTAGCATTCATTTGCATTAAAATGATTCAGACTTTAGCATTTTCTAACTCTTCCCACTATTATTTCCATTGCAGAATGCTACGAGCAAGGAAATGTGTTTACGCTGTGAAAGATGTCATTGAAGCTGTCCAAACCGGAGAGAGTGACTTTGAAATGGAATCAGACACCAGCGACACCAGAACTTGGAATGTCAGGTGTTGTAATGAAGCTTGCCTCCATGCTTCCAGAAGATTCAACGTTGGAACAAGGCCAGTAATAACAGTAATACCACAGACACCTGTGACTGCTCTGAGGTTCTGTGTACCACCAGTGATATAATGTTTTTTTTCCCAATAAATTTAGATTCATAAAAGTGTGACTGCTGTGTGATTATTAATTATGATATTTACTGTTATGGAGCTTTGTAAGCAATCCACAGCGCAAACTAACCCTTTGTTGTTCAGTATATTTGTTTTGACAGTGTGAGTGCAAATACACAAATTCTGCTCCCTTCCAGGCCCAATGTTGCAAATATTGCAACATTTCTGTAAAAACTTACTAAAACATAAAAATTTAGGTAACCCTTCAATTTTTGCATCAGAGGTGTCCTTTAACATCATTAGAGAGGTGAAAAAATTTTTTTTGCTCTTTTTTCTATTTTTGGGTTTTACAGGGTTAATGACAACAATAGACATAGACAAACAGCAAACCTGAAAACTGGTAGAAGTTGCTGGTAGAAGATGGAATGTCTGCCACAGTCAGACTGATGAAGTGGAGAACAATTTTGACCATTAGCTGGTGGAAGACACCAGTGAGGAAGGACTTGCTGCTGGTTACATATACATATTACACAAGCATGCTGTTTAAAAAGCTGAGGGCAGCAAGTCGCAAGTAATGGGACAATTCAGCAAGCCAATGACCCCAGCATATTCAGCCCCATTTCAGAAAGAAGAACACTATATCTCAGCAAGTGTCATGACCACAAAGTAAAATGGCAGCCCAAGAATGATCTAAGCTATCTCAGAACAACACGTGCTACGCATGGTGCGTATTTTAAGTAACTAATCAGTACTTTATTATACAGTTTTGGGCATAACAACAGTCCAGCCTAGGAAGAGACAAGCATGCGTGCCAGTTGATAAGTGAGCACGATTTGTAATCTTTTCCCTTGACCTCAGAAGACTAGGAACACTATTAAACACTATTCTATAGGCATGTACTAATTGACAGTACAATTTGTCATGACTACTACATGACATGAGAAGCCAGACTCCCAGACAGATTTAGCAAATGCCCATATGCTGAGTGACAAGTAAGCTGAGCAGCTGACAGTTCAGTTTCTCGTTCAAGGGCCAGTGGCAGAGGCAGCTTGGCAAGAACCTTCTGATTAGCAGTCAGAAGCCTTGACCACTCAGCCAGCTCCGTCTCTTAAAAGACCACAGTAGCCCAAATGAATCAAACTAAAGACCTTCAGATTATGAGATTACAAGCTACCTACTTTGCTAACAAGGTCATTGACCAAAACTGGCAAGGGATATTGGAGATTTTGACTGGCATTCCAGTGTATCTTCTTGTCCTGATTGGATAGCTGTCGGTCCATATTGAGGAGTTATTTCAAGAACAGGGCAGACTGGTTCGCATTAGGCCCTATTCATATAAATTGGGGTTTGCTTAATGGGGATTACAAACACAGTTTAAGAATGCTGTAACAATATTAACACTGTAATATGACATGCTATTGATGATGCAAAAGCACACCACATGGCTAACAAACAAACATATGACACATACTGTCACTTGAATTGAAGCTTTTTTTTAATTAATAATTATTGCAATAAATCAAATAAGACCAAAAATGGTCTCTTCTGCAAATGCTGCTGATGGGAAAGCATTTTCACCAACATAATGGATTTAAGGCTGTGTAACTGCTGGGGTTACAGAGTTTTCACAGCCAGCCAAACCCTTACACGGTGGGCCAATTGTTTTTTCACCTGCTTACAGATTCTGGAGCAGTAATAGAGACAGGAGCTTTATGTTACCCTGCATTTTAGCTACAGCAAGCAGAACATCAGAAAATAGAACTCTACATTTAAATCCTTTAATGATCCCAATAATGGAAATCTTAATAAGTAAGAGCAGGGACAGGAGGCAATATGATCTACCTACTACATTTACAGCATTATGCAGGATTAGAATGTACTGATTTGTAGCCTATAAATCTTAACCAATGACTCACCGCGTTTCTGATGTTCCCATTGCATCCAATCGACCACTCTGGTTTAATAGAAAGATTAAATTGACCCATGGGGATGAGTTAATCACACCCATTTTGCTTGACCCCCTAAAGTGGGGTAAACCTCCCCAAGGCCATGTCATTTGCTTTTGGAATCACAACCGAGGTGCATGCAGACTCTACAAATTCTGTCCATAGATTCGCCCATGGATAGCATTTCAATCTGACCATCCCTTTCTCATTAAGCAAAGGTACTCATAAATACTACCCTGACACTCCGAGGAAAAAGACATGGGACTTCAGGTTAAAAACAGGACACCCAAGAATAACTAAGTAACCAAGAAAAAGTTTTACCTTGCAAGCAGGGTATCACTGTGGTCCTCTCCAATTATCAACAGAAAATGAATCCACTACGCTCTGTATGCAGAGGTCCATGGAATTTCCCACACAGGTGGATTAAGCAAGACAGCACAAGACGTCTCCTAGTTTAGACCTGACCCTTATTCGTGGCATCGGAACGCCGTGTAGACATGCTAATCCGCCGCCTGTGTATTTAGACAGGACTTAAACGCGACACAGCATCTGTAACACATCTGTCTCAGTCTGACATCCACAAGCAAATAGCTGCTCCTGATGAAAACAGTTTTCTATACTGCGCTGCATTGCGGTACGGCAGCAGCCACACTACCGATGTCCTCAGCCCGCGCTGCTTCTCTACAGCGTTCATAAGCCGCCCATACGGCGTTTATTAAAGCAGGAAGGTAGCACGCTTACCTGTGAGAGTGACAGCGCGTCCCTGTAACCTTCAGCACCGCCGCACCTCAGCAGCTCCGAGCGGCAACCCGCACAGCGCCTATTCGTCAGGCGCGCTCTGATTGGTCCTCATTTCAGTACAGAATCTGTAGAGGGCGCTGATGAACATCTACTGGAACTTCATTAACACCCAAAGCGTTGGCGTTTCCAAAGAGACAGAATTAAGCACTAATGCCATAGAGGAATAATACATATGCAAAATAACACATAACGCTGCATTCAACATGACCAAGCACTGAGTCTATGATTGGCAGGTTCTGCAGCTTTCCAAGTTTCCCAGCTTCTTCAAGGCTAATTACCAGTCTACATAACAACAACTACAAAAAGAGTACAGTGATTCTTCAGCTTGGGTTACGTGTACGATAAAAAGTGGCCAGTTCATTAAAGAATTCACAATGCTTTTATAAATTATACTTTCTTGTTGTTACTATCTAACTTTTGCATATTTTTGAACAACCCCTACTCAGAAAAAAGATCTAAAACCAGTTTAAGACAGGTTGCTGGTTTCCCAGGAAAAAATGTACTGTGAAATTTGACAGTAGAACCATGAAGTGGCCAAATTACCATCAAAATTCATAGTACAACTTTAAAATAATTCATGATCAGTTCATAGTCCACCAAGTTTAAAGTTGTATTATGAAATTTTAGAGTAGAATCATGAAGTGGCCAAATTACCATAAACAATTCATAGTAGAACTGTGAACTTCATGGTCAAACTGTGGAAGTTCACATTAAAACTGTCAAGCAATTCACAGTTTTACTATGAAAATTCACAGTACATTTTTTCCTGGGTTTAGCTGGATTAAGCTGGCATGGCACATCTGCCAGCATGGTCTTAGACTGTTTTAGCTGGTCTCCCAGCTTGAGCAGCTGGTGTGTGTCCAAAACCCCTCTAAAACCAGCCAACCAAACCAGCCGGAATAGCTAAGGCAGGTAACTCACTAAAACCAGCCAGCTGGGCTAGGCTTGTCTTTTCAGCAAGGACATATTATCGTAGCCAACATTACACTCATTACAGGAACAGCCTATGATTTCTGGAGCAAATTATTTGAAGGCTTGTTTATGTCGTAACTATGGAAACAAAGACTAAGAGGGGAGCCCATGTCAGCCATGGGAGAAAATTAAGAACATTTTGATGTGTGGAATGATGTCTGTGAATAGTTTAATTAAGCAATAATACACGAGAGGGAGTGCTTTAACATGAGATATTGGCACGGGTGTGCTGCGGTCGTAGATCAGAACACACGTGCTAATAATCTCACGTTAAAGCATGACCTCGAGTGTATTATTGGGATTATACCCAATTATCTCCATTTATTGTACGATTTTAAGATAAAGAGGACAGAAAAAACGATTTGTTTATCACTACTCCGCAAGGTAGAATAGTTCCATTCAATCAGGGCTAAGCCTTTCATCCATTAATGTTGAGGAACAGAATTACCAATAACTGTTTATTATACATACAATAAACTCAAATATATCGACTAGGAGAAAGTTTGAAAAAAGTTTATTTACATTCAGCAAATAAAATGGGTCAGGCTGTTACTTAAACACACTATTCTACCAACTGAAGCAAATCGGAGTGAGATCCCAGTTTTATTGTATGATGAAGCTCTTAATGTGAATCTTATAAGTCAGAAATGTAACAGCAGAGTTACAGAGCATCAGCAGGTTCTCTGGGCTAGGAGCTGGACTTACAGACAACAAACCTGTCAGATGAATGAATCTCCGATCAGCTGTGGATGGTGTTTAATGAAAGAGCCAAGTTTAACTCCAGCAAACGATGTCTTTGTGAGTGATGAAGCCGATTCCGTCCATTTTTGTTGATGGAACTAAGACAGATCTTCAGTCTTCTTGCTCTTCAGTCAAGCTGTGAATCCATTAAGAGCCCGGGGAGGTTTGATTTAAAGTACTGACTTTGTTTCGCTTTTTCAGCGCTTCCAAATCCTAAAGGTGATAAACCTTTGGCTCAGGTTGGTCATTAATAGCTTCATCTTCCAAATTCATATCGTTTTCAAAACAAACATATTTTATAAACCAATTATAGCTTTCATTTCAGCAGTGTTTTACTTGTGTCATTATAACTTGGCTGCTTTTTAGGGCGGGCGTCGTTGCTATGTTACGCCACAGAGTAATACCTATGGAGCGTCGGTCAGAGTGCCGTTATCATCAATAATGTAATGGGAAAAACGTCTCTCAGCCAATCAGATTGCAGGGTCAGAACTGACTGTGGTATAATAGTGTATAGGTAGGTCATTTAGCACAATTACCATTTATGCTACTGGTTAGTATTTTACAAAAAAATTAAATGTTCATAATACTTATATTTATTAAAAGTGTATCTTATATTAGCTGTTGACTAGCCTATGATATGTTTTTCCAAAAAAGTGAAAATTGTCTTTACTGCAACACATAAATTATTTTTTAAATAAATGATTAACATTTAATTCTATATATAATTTTTATATAAGCTCAGTTTTAGCCATCCTTAAGCCTTTAAAGCATGTAAACATCATGACATAATTATAACAATTTGTTTTCTAATTTTATTTTTCAAAAGTTCAGATGGTAAAAAGAGCATCCAATTAAAGAATCACATAGTAATAATGATAGAAGTTAGAGCTGGTGCCAAAGGTTGACCATGGTTCAATTCCCACTACTGCTTACTGCCTTTGTTTAGCAAATGGGTATGGCAGCCTTCTCCCACATCTTCAAACATGTCTATATGTGAGTGTGTGTTGTCCTATAATGGGTCCTTTCTAGGGTGAGTGGTGAATGGTCTCTCAACCATTATTAGGATAAAGTGGCTACTTAAATTAATGGATGTGATCAGTACTATTATTCTCATCATCTCCATAAAGAAATGTGGCACAGGAGGTATTGTTGGTGGTGCACAACTCCAGTGTTCAACATTCAATCTCCCCTTCTGTTTACTGTCTAAAGTTAGCATAATCTGTATGTGTTTCCTCTAGTTACTCCAGTTTTGTACTGCATTCCAAAAACATGCCAGTGAGTAGACTGGCTAATTAAAATTTCTTAAGATGTGAGTGATTGGGTGAGTGCCCTGTGATATACTAGTACCCTCTCCAGGGTGTGTTCTCACTTATGCCAATGAAGACCCATCTCCAACAACAGTAAAACAACAGTCAAGTAATAATGGCAACTTGGTGGTGGAGTGGTTAGTGTTGTCGCCTCATAGCTCCAGAGGTTCTAGGCCTAGACTCTGAATGTGTGAAGGTTGCATGTCCTCCCCATGTCTGCATGTGTTTTTTCCAGTTTCCTCCCACATTCCACAAAGACAGACTTTAGGTGAACTAGTGTCAAAAGTGCCCAAGTCTGAGTGAGTGAATGAGTGAGTGAGTGTGTCCATGTACCCTTCAGTGGATTAGCACCCTGTCTAGTGTTGGTTCTCATCCTGTGCCCTGTGCTGACGTTTAGGGCTTCTCACCCCCAACTGTGAATTTGATTAAGCTGGTGGCTTCACAGGATCAGAGATCTTGGTTCAAGTCCCAGCCTGGCCACTGCGTGTAAGGTTTGTATGTTCTCCGCATGTCTGCATGGGTTCCACACTGCTACAAAAACATGGTTTGGTCCTCTCCAGGCTATGTTTTGTGCCTTGTGCCCATGACCTGTGGCACAACTTCAGCGACCAATGTTCTAGCTATTGAAGAAGAAACCAATAATAGGAGGCAATGTTCTCCAGCAACCAAGCTTTACTGTTTTACTGTCTCTTTCAGATACTCTGGTTTCCTTTCACACTATACAGACAAACGTTTGTTAAAACCCAAAGATTACATCCAAAACATGGGTATCAGTATGGAGTTTGGCCCCGACCTTTGCTGCTGCAGCAACCTTTATTCTTCCAAAAGGGCTTTCCACTAGATTTTGGAACGTGACTGGAGATAAGTTTCTGATGTTAGACAATAAGCCCTAGCTCAAGTTTGGCATTCCAGTGCATTTCAAGGTGTCTGATGAGTTGAGGTCAAGTTTTTGTGCAAGCCAGCCAAGTTCACGATCAAAGTTGGCAGTCCCATTCTCTGTGGCCTTTGCTTAAGGACAGCAGGGCATATAGTTGATGAACTGATATGTTGGAAACAGAAACTTATAAATGTGTCATATTGAGAGTCAATTGGTTATTCAGTACAATACATTCTACTACATTGTACTGCCACTGTTTGTCTACAACAGTGTTGGAAATCCAGAAATGTTTCCACTATATCAGTGTTTCCCAACCTTTTTGAGACACGGCACATAATTCACATAAGAAAAATCACAAGGCACACCACCAAACAAAAATGTCACAAAAAGTATATTTATTGAAGTATAATGAAAATCTAGTCTCAATTTACTTAATTTACTTACTCAGTGTGAAACATGAACATGTTTAGTAGAACAGAAAACTGATATCTTACTGCCCTCTAGTGGAAGAGAATGTAATTGTTCTGCCTTTCACTACACGCTGCTGGCTTTGAATACCAGCTGAAATTGGATAATCTTCCATGGGACACCTGATGATTTCTCACAAGACACTTGACATGGCACAGATGTTGGGAGACACTGTATTGTATTATGAATGTTTTACAAGTGAATGTTGCTGAAGTAACAGAGCTCAGTAATTAGAGTGGTGTCCACAAACATTTGCCTGTATAGTGTATCTCAAAAACACACCATTTACATTTACAGCATTTAGCAGATGCCCTTATCCAGAGCGACTTACAATTGATACAGTCGTACAATCCAAGCAATTGTGGGTTAAGGGTCTTGCTCAAGGACCAAACAGTGGCAGCTGTTAGGTTTTCACAATGGTTTCATATAATAAAATACTGTAAGTATTTAATCAGCCACTGTTTGACAGACAAAAAAAACACACTTATGAGGGAGCAGAAGGTGGAATGACATTTAATCCTGCTATGCAACTTGACTTAAATTCTTATGATCTGCCCTGTTAAACAGTGCATCAGGGTTTCAATCTGTTTATCTCTGGTCACACATGCATATCTATTAATATGAACTTCACTATCTTAGAAATGTAATACAATATAGCTGCAACATCCACAGAGATAGCTGTAAGTAAGCTGTAAGTTGTTCACGGGGAGCAACATGCTGTTTTTGATACTACACAGCTGTGTGACTTTAAAAGGATTTATCTCCACAAGGAACTGACTAAACTAACTGACTATTATTCCCATCAGGTGTGTAAACATAATACTGTTGAGTGATTTTTAATCAATACGAATCAGTACACACCCCTGTAAATTGTTATTCATAACAAGTAGGCAGTTAAAACTAATGTATAGAACCCTGTCCAAAATTTTGAGGGGAATGGGGCAAGGGAAAAGGGGACACTCAAACCCATAGCACCCCTTATCACACAAGGCAAAAATTCATATACAGGTCAAGAAGTTTTATTACATCACAAAGATTTCTTATGGCACGGGTTAATGAAAGCATGTTAACTAGCTTGTTTATACATAAGTTAATACTAATCCACTTCAGTTTAAACGTATTTAGTATAATATAAACGAGCTCACTAGGTTAAACTGATCATTTTTTAAAATAGAATAGTAACACAAAGCTCGTCTAACACACAGTATTGCTGCGTCGATGTTGAATTGTGCAGCACCAAAATACTGTTTTTTATTCAGAGCAGTAGCTGATGAGAATCTGTTTGGAGGTTTCCATGACAGCATTCAAGACACACACTTTTTACTCCCCAATCCACCCGAAGGTCATATAAAATACAGACTAGTTAAAGGTGCACTTATATAGTCTGAGAGCAAAAGGCAAGAGGCTTCTTTGTCCACATGTCTAATGGCGTGCAAAATTATTCGGCCCCCTTGCGTTAATACTTTGTAGCGCCACCGTTTTGCTGCAATTAGAGCTGCAAGTCGCTTGTGATATGTCTCTATCAGTTTTGCACATTGAGAGACTGAAATTTTTGCCCATTCTTCCTTGCAAAACAGCTGGAGCTCAGTGAGGTTGGATGGAGAGCGTTTGTGAACAGCAGTTTTCAGCTCTTTCCACAGATTCTCGATTGGATTCAGGTCTGGACTTTGACTTGGCCATTCTAACACCTGGATACGTTTATTTGTGAACCACTCCATTGTAGATTTTGCTTTATGTTTTGGATCATTGTCTTGTTGGAAGATAAATTCTCCGTCCCAGTCTCAGGTCTTTTGCAGGACTCCAACAGGTTTTCTTCCAGAATGGTCCTGTATTTTGGCTCCATCCATCTTCCCATCAATTTAACCATCTTCCCTGTCCCTTCTGAAGAAAAGCAGGGCCCAAACCATGATGCTGCCACCACCATGTTTGAACAGTGGGGATGGGTGTGTTCAGGGTGATGAGCTGTGTTGCTTTTATGCCAAACATAACGTTTTTGCATTGTGCCAAAAAGTTCGTCTGACCAGAGCACCTTCTTCCACATGTTGGTGTGTCTCCCAGGTGGCTTGTGGCAAACTTTTTATGATATGTTCTTCTTGCCACACTTCCATAAAGGCCAGATTTGTGGCAGTGTACGGACTGATTGTTGTCCTATGGACAGAGTCTCCCACCTCAGCTGTAGATCTCTGCAGTTCATCCAGAGTGATACATGGGGCCTCTTGGCTGCATCTCTGATCAGTCTTCTCCTTGTTGAGCTGAAAGTTTTAGAGGGACGGCCGGGTCTTGGTAGATTTGCAGTGGTCTGATACTCCTCCCATTTCAATATGATCGCTTGCACAGTGCTCCTTGAGATGTTTTAAAGCTTGAGAAATCTTTTTGCATCCAAATCCGGCTTTAAAAACTTTTTCCACAACAGTATTCGGACCCTGCCTGGTGTGTTCCTTGGTCTTCCTGATGCTCTCTGCGCTTTTAAAAACAGAACTCTGAGACTATTCACAGAGCATGTGCATTTATACGGAGGGACTTGATTACAACCCACAGGTGGATTCTATTTATCATCATCAGTGCCATTTAGGTCAACATTGGATCATTCACAGATCCTTACTGAACTTGAGTTTGTGGAAAGTGGAGTTTGCTGCACTGAAAGTAAAGGGCCCGAATAATTTTGCACGCCCCACTTTTCAGTTTTTTATTTCTAAAAAAAAAGTTTAAAATGTCCAATTAAAATTCGTTCCACTTCACGATTGTGTCCCACTGGTTGTTGATTCTTCACAAAAAATTACAATTTCATATCTTTATGTTTGAAGCCTGAAATGTGGCAAACGTTTTTGAAAAGTTCAAGGGGGCCGAATACTTTAGAAATATATATATATATATATATATATATATATATATATATATATATATATATATATATATATATATATATTTCTATTCTATTCTATTGATATATCTCCAAATCAAAATATACAAAATAAATAGATAAATAAATAAATGCAGTGTTTCTTACATTACTTTATTTTATTTCATTGCAGTCACTATGAACCCAAAATATTTCATGATTTTTCTGTTCATATTTCAGGGCTATAACACATTCCAAAAAAAGTTGGGACAGTAAAGCATTTAACACTTTGTAATATGGCCATTACTTCTCGCAACACTTAAATGATGTTTTGATAGAGAGGATCAAGTTCAAGCCAGGTTTATTGACATTTCATTTAATTTATTAACAACATTTTCCTCCTGGCAGTGAAAGCCTCTCAGAAGAAAGAACACTGTATTTTATTTTTATTTGGTTGGGATTTATCTGGGGACTTTAAAGCTCTACGACTAATATGAATAGTGCCACTGATAGCACAGTTCAACATTTGCTAAGTCTACATTAATAAAGAGCTGTTTTGGGGGTTGCAGGCTAGGCAAGGACAAGGAACATAATCCTTGGCTTAGCTCCCTGTCAGCAGGGGAGCCTCCAACAAGGGGGATCTCCACCAAGGAGACCCCCCACCTCCCCCCTGTAGACATACATACAGACAGAACTGTCCTATCCATCGTACCCTTCTTTCTCACTTAAATCCACAGGGGATATGATTTGGAAACAGTAAATCCCAACCCTGTCATCAGGTTGAGGGGGAGGGGTCATCATGCAAGGATGGGGGATGATGGAAAGACGGAGAGATGGAAGTGAAGAGGCTTGGAAAGCATTAGTGTCAGATCATCAGAACAAAGTAATAACACTATGGATGCCCTGCCTACATTTGCACAGGGGTCATCAAAGGAGGAGCCAAGACACAAGAAGGAGGAAAGAGGATGAATACATTAAGGTGTCCGAACCACGTTTTCCATCTCCAAACAATAGCCATAAATATAGAGACCAACATTCACCCACCCACTATTATTCAATCATCTAATCGGAAAAGCAGTTCAGCTAACAATTACAGCTCAGTGTGTGGGAGAGACAATTTTCTGCTATTTGTAGCTAAATTAAATTTATCAGAAGACAGACTTGCTTCAGAACACTGGGCTCTTCGAGCAGATGCAGACAAGTAACAGAGCTGTTTGTCTTCAATATGGAAATGTCAGAGAGCAATCATAAGTGATTATGAAATTCATCGTTCACAGCCACCAAAGTGAACAGCAGGATTTGCATAGACACAAAAGGAAGGAATCCTACAGCATAGACATAGGCTGCACAAACACTTTTATGTTTCCCACTGTGCTGTATAATGACAAAAATATGAGTAATTTTAGTTGAATCTCATTTGGATTTAGGAACAGCAAAGCTCATAGACTTGGTGTAAATATTAGTCATGAAATGCATGAGGGTGATCTAAACTGAATAAGGTTGGCTATTTCTTATATATAAGTAACCCACCTATGCATAGTGTGTGTGTGTGTGTGTGTGTGTGTGTGTTAATTGTGCTGTTGTTTGGGATCTAAGGAGGGGATCATGTTGGCATGGTGACAGTGATCACCGAACAACCCTGGTACATGTGATTCTGCAAAGCTTTCTGTTTATTAGAGAAACAGTCCACTGTTAGGAACCTGTCTGATATAAAATAGCTCTTCTAAGCATTAGCAGTTAGAAGGATGTGGAAGAAGTGACTCACATAACCTCTGATTTCATGTTGCTCAGACACAGAGATGTGGGAAGAAGCCCTGTGGAGAAGATGCATCAACCACGGGTGAAATGTCATTTTTTTTAACCTGTCATTTTAAACAAGATTAATATTTGCATTCTCATTAGGCTATGATGGAAAAGTGGCTTTAACCAATTAAACTTAATTAAGCACTATGAGGCAATTACCTTGATGTAATTACCATATTGTGGGGAAATGTAACATTCACGTTAAAGCACTACATCAGACTAAAATGCTAATACTGCAAACTATGAGGTTGAGCTACAGGGAATTGTTAGCAGTATGGTGGTGATGGCAGCCTCCCCGATCAGTGGCAGGGTCAAGTGATGCAGGTCTGGCTGTTTATTTTATTTTGGTCCAGTGGCTTATAATGCCTGATTTTATGTTCCTCATAGTTCCTATAGTTATACGGGTTACAAACAATTAATTAAAAAAACACAGGTTTCTGCAGCTGAGATGACTTCATGGCATCTACTTACCATCAAGAGGACACAGGGTTAAATCAATCTAGCTCCATCCCCCACCCCTGAGAGGACTGATTACATCTGCACTGAATTATTCAGCTGAAGAAGTAGCAAACACTTCTATGTTATATAAATATGTTGTAGCAGTTGCATTCCATCTCAGACCTCAGGTTTACGCACAATAGATATATAATGATTACATGAGTCTAATTTATAGTTACTCATTACATATTTTTAATATTCAGAAATGATCAGTGTTTTGAGATATATGTTTGTAGTTGCATTCCATGTACACCTTACACCTTGCTAGTAGCGAGTTGGACCCCCTTTTGCCTTCAGAACTGCCTTAATTCTTCATGCATCTCCATGATGTGAATCTCCTGTTCCACCACATCCCAAAGGTGCTCTATTGGATTGAGATCTGGTGACTGTGGAGGTCACTTAAGTACAGTAAACTCACTGTCATGTTCAAGAAACCAGTTTTAGATTATTTGAACTGGTTGGTCAGTAACAATACTCAGGTAGGCTGTGGCATTTAAATTATGTTCAGTTGGAATTAAGGAACTCAAGGTGTCACAAGAAAATATCCCCCACATCATTACACCACCAGCACCAGCCTGTTTGTTTGTTTATTTGGTTTAGTTAACATCGCTATCAGCATCAGTGGCCATTTCAGCAACACACACAAGGTTACATTAAGACTAGTCATATATATACACTCAAGGCAATTCCAATTTAGTGTAATCAATTAACCTAACATGCATGTCTTTGGACTGTGGGAGGAAACCAGAGGGAGAGGACATACAGACTCCATACAGAAAGGACCCTGGGACTGAACCCAGGACCTTCCTGCTGTGAGCCAGTGGTGCTATCCACCGAGCCACCGTGCCGCCCTCCCACCAGCCTGAACTGTTAATATTGTACAAGGACTGTTGCAGCAGAAATCGAGACTCATCAGAGCAGGCAACATTTTTCCAATCTTCTATTGTTCAATTTAATTGACCCTTGTGAATTGTAGCCTCAGTTGCCTGTTCTTAGCTGACAAGAGTAGTACCCAGTGTGGTCTTCTACTGCTGTAGCCCATCTGCTTCAAGGTTCAATATGTGTGTTCAGAGATGGTCTTCTGCATATTTCGGTTGTAACAAGTGGTTATTTGAATTACTGTTGCCTTTCTATCAGCTTGAACCAGTCTGGCCATTCTCCTCAGACCTCTGGCATCAACAAGACATTTTCACCCAAAGAACTGCCACTCACTGGATATTTTCTCCTTTTTCAAACCATTTTGAGGAAAATTACCTCCATTTGTACACAATCTGTCTGACTGTGGATTGATGGAGGCCAAACTCTTTAGAGATGGTTTTGTAACCTTTTCCAGCCGATGAGCATCAACAACTCTTTTCTGAGGTCTTCAGAAATCTCCTTTGTTCGTGCCATGA